>PVKA01031129.1:0-26598 GCA_004027165.1 Ctenomys sociabilis
AAAAAAAAAAAAAAAAATCATCCCGGAATGTAGATCAGTGTAAGGGTTCTGGGTTAAATCTCAAATACTTGAGGGTAGGGTAGGCTTTATGAGAATATAGAAATTCAAAAGCAAATAAAATCTCCATGTGGATTAGAATCTGACCAATGCTGGTATAAATGGGAAGGCCACAATCCCAGAATTCATGACAGAACAGAAGGTGAAATGGGGCCCACACAGTTTCCCATTATCTGCTTTCTTTCTCCTATCTGTGACTGAGGCAGGAGGAACACTGCAAGCTCAAGGTCAGCATGAATTACAAAGAGAGACTCTATCTCACAAAAAACAACAAACAAACACAAATACTAACACAGTCAAAAAAAAGAAGAGAGACAAAAACATCTGACAAAGTAACTCATCATTTCAGAGATGAGGAATACCTTATATAGCAACTTGAGGAGCTTACCTAATCCTGTAAGATTCTTAGATCTTACTTTCTTATTCTGTTCTGCTTTGTTTTGTTTCTTTTAAGACAGGATCTTGCTATGTAGTTCAGGTTGGTCCTGAACTATTAGTAGCCCAGGCTGGCCTCAGACTTGAAGCACTCCTTCTCTAGCCTCCCAAGTACTAGGATTACAGACTGGTGCCACCACATCCAGGTCCTGTAAGATTCTTCAATTCCAGAGTAAGATAAGTATAGCCAATAATGTATAGCAAAATACCCTGCTATAAAAATAAGAATGGTACTTGCATTTTAGAAAGTTTCACTTAAGGAACTGTTTGGAAATCAGGCTTTATAATAATATATCTTACAGATCCATCATATTTTATGAATGCTGAAGTATTTTGCTATACATTATCTAATCTGATTCACATAATAATCTTGTGAAATAGCCAGCCCAAGGATTTCACAGATAAAGAACATGAGGTTCCAAAAGGTTAAATTTCTTGACCAACGATAATCACTTAGAAAGTGGCAGGCTGAGGGTTTGAAGGGTTGTGATCTCTACACCACTGCTATTTCTAAAGAACTAGGCATTCTCAGCCCCTCCCAAGCTGCTGTTCATACTTTATGCCACCAATGCAAGTATGAAAAGTAGTATATAACATTTCCCTCCAAATAAACAGTCTCATTCCTTTCTGGTCCTATGTGGCTTTAGGTCACAGAAACTGTTGTATCAAGCTTAGGTAGGCAGCATATTTAGGCACTAGAAAAGGAAAAGAAACATGCTTTGTCTTCCTATGAAAGGGACCTTCCTTCCTCCTATCCCTAAATCCACTTGCATCACTAAGGTTAGTGCTGAAAAGGAGGATAACTAAAGGGCATATGGGCCATGGAGATGGCTCAGTAGAATAAATGCTTCCCTGGCCAGCGTAAGGGTCTGAGTTCAATGCCTGGTTCAGCCAAAACAAAAAAAACAAACAAAAAAACCCCTCAGGGGTATGTCCTCTGCTGAGCAAGGTGAGGATAACTTGGTGAGATCCAAGATAAAAGAAATGTTAAGTGTTGAATATGAGATTTTTGTACTGTTCAACTTTGCTTTTCTTAAATGAGTAACTTCAGTAATTTGAAGGGAGCAAGCTCAAGAGTATCCACAACACTTAAAAGTTTAATTGAAAAAATCAACATCAAGTTCTTTGAATAAAATCTCATTTTCTTATCAATAATATATATTGCTATTAACATTTGCACAGTATAAAAGACAGTTATCAAGTAACCTTCATAAAACATAAGGGTCAGGCCAACGAGATAGCTGAGTAATCTAAAGTGCCTGCTTAGGCAAGCTTAGACAAGAACAGGGACCACAGTTGGATCCCCAGCACCACATGCTACACTGGCTGGCCCTCCCCTTAGGGAAGGCTGAGCTGGCAAAACCAAAACAAAACAAAAAACACAAGGGTCAAAGCAAGACTCATTCAAACCTAACTGATATTTGCAAATTCAAGGCCAGCATAACAAGTTCATGGTCAGCCTGCACTACATAGCAAGACCCAGTCTCAAAAAACCAAAAAATGAAATGAAATGGAACAAAATAAAAATAAAAACCCTAAGGGAAAAGTAAAACAAAAACCAAACAAATTATACTATTAGTGTCTCATACTTTACTGAAAAGATTTGTGCTAATATCCATTGGAGAATTTTTTATGCCCATATTTTATACTCTGAGTAACTACTTTAGAGATAATAATATGCAATGTATTGACTATTGTTGTTCTCCTATTATTTTGTTCTGAATTTAAAAAAAATTTTTTTCAATAAAAAAGATATAAGTGGGGCCAGGGAGATGGCTCAGTGGAATAAGCACTTCCCTGGCAAGTTCAAGGGCTTGAGTTCAATCAGTTCTGCCTGGGAGGCGGGGAAGGGGAACACTATGCTTTAAAAAAAAAAAAAAAAAGATATAAGCACAAATAAATTAAGGTAAATAAAATAAAATTTATTTTCCATGGAAGAGTAGCTGATCTTGTTCAATATTTAATTTCTGTAATTTTCCCACAGCTATAAGAAAAGGCAAATAAAGAAACTAGAAGTGCAAGACATTCTTATTACATAGATATATGAAATCAGTTCAGCAGGGAGTTTCCACTACTAGGAGGACAAAGGACTTCTCAGAAACATTACTGCAATCATATTGCTCATTTCTTACTCAACACAGCACTACAAAAAGGATGTTGCTATGTTCCCACCTTAACTGCCTTCTGTGCTCCTGTGATAGCCAGAGTCAACAGAGATAAATGTAGCTTCTGGAAAACCAAAATGCCAACCTTCCTTTATTTTCAAACTTGCTGTGAAAGTCTTCTATATTATCTGATTTTATGAATCTTGCAATAAACACATATCAGCCAAAGCTAAAGAATGAGTAACTAAACCTAATCTAAAATATATATTCAAGAAAATATAACAATAAAAGCAAAGTTGTTTATGATTTTAGCATTTTATGAAAAATCTCACATTCAAAGGGAGCAGTTCACACCAAAAATTTTAAGACCAAATTCAAGACAACCTAAAACAGATTTACTATGCTAAATCCAGATGACTGACCTAGAATATTTAAGATTCTTATTCTATTTCCTGATTAACAAATTAATAGCTGCTATAGTTAGGATAAGAAACTATTAAAAGTTAGAAAAGAATTTTGATTTTATTTCTATTTGTAAGTAAGCGATAACCAAAAATAATCAGGTGAGTGACATAAACTTACATGATTTATTGCAGACTGCACAGCCATAACATAATGGTTTAGTTTCCGATTCATTATGACAAATTCAACCATTGCCTTGTCCATACTATATTCACTACTCACTTCAGCTGAAAAAAAAAAAAGGCTACAATTATTATTTTCCATTTAAAATACTATATTGGAAGCAGCTGTAACAATATACTCTTTATCAACCAATGGTCCAAATAATTTTGTAAAAGTTACTAACTTTTGTAATTTTTGTAATTTTGTACAAGTTCTTAAAATGTCCTAAATATATGTCCACTTCATTCAAAATTTTAAGACTATACACAGTAACAAATCTCCAAAAGCAGTGTTGGGTTGGAAGAAAAACTGGTTTCCAGGAGTTTTAGGCTCTGTTCAATGGAAGAGTGTGATTTTAAAGCAGTCTAGTCATATATCCACCATGTAAACCTTTGAGAATTGTCAATCCTCCTACTGGAAAACAACTGCAAACATCAGATAAAACAGAAATGAAATTTCTTTAAAAACAAGAGTTGCAAGATAGTAAGAAACAACCTGAGCAAAATGTAGGGAAAAGTGAAGAAGAAAAGTGGGGAAACAGCACCACAGTCTGATCCTGTCCCACTGCAAGCTGGGTCCCCACTCTTCTGTACAAAGGTGAACCTGAAGCAACCCTCTCTGTTCCTCGTGCCTGCAGGCAGTTAGCTTTGGCCATTAGACAGAACGGGGGAAGTGGAAAGAAACCTGATTTCTGAAAACCTGGCCAGAAGCCAGCCCTCTGGGATTTGCAGCCTAAGTTTCCCTCACCCTCAGGCCAAAGAATAAGGCTTGGATGTGAGGGGCTCTCAGACTGATAGTACCACAGATATCTGGCTGAAGCAGAACACCTAGTTCTATGGGTAATGAGCAGATTGCAAAGGAAGAAATTAAAATAAAAACATAAATGAACAAAAAAGTCACACACCCTAAAACTCACAAAGATTAAGCCTCCAAAAATAAGAATCAACTATAAACAGATCTACAGATATTTCACTTCTTGCAATAATCTATCAGTCACTGCATCAAACAATGACCCTCATTGTGTTAAAAAAAAAAAATTCAAACACTGTTAGGGAACAGGAGACAACAAAAAACAATTAGACATTGAAAGAATAAGGTGATGTTCTCAATAGTGCTTTTAAGCTGTTTTATGTTAATCTTATATAATTTAAGACTGAGAAAAAAGAGAAACTATGAGAATTTTAGTATTACAAAAAGCTGAGTGAAAAGCTGACTGATTTACATTCTATTTGAGAATGCATATACTCAAAGATTAAGTAATTTAGCTCACACAAATGTCAGTTTTTGTCATCCCAAAGTCATAGAATATGTAAAACCCATTTAAAATTTAAAATCAGCTTCCTAAACTTTTAAATTGTTTTAACTTTATAACAATCTACATTCACTCATCATTCATTCATTCACTCATCCACTCATTCACTCACTCACTCATTCATTCATTCAGTCAAGGTCTTACTACATGGTTCAGGCTAGCCTTAAACTCTGCCTCCCCCTCCTGACTGCCAGGATTACAGGCATGTACCACCACTCCAGTTTACAATGATCTACTTACAATACACATAATCGACAGAATGTCTCCTATATATATGTGCTTGTAGTAGAATACCTCTTAGCTTTTAACATCTAGATATCAAAGAATGTACATATATATCAATGTTAGTTTTTCTTTAGGATAACTAATGTTTATGAAAGAAAAAAATATATTGGTAACCCCCAAATTGGATATTTTTAACTAAGAGAATTAAGAAGTATCAAGTCATATCTCTAGACCATGACAGTTACTGAGTTAATGCTCTGAATATGTCCAACTGTGAATAAAGGACAGAAATTGCTACAATTAACAGGTATATGTTGCTATATTATCTAGATGATGAACAGGAAGGGAGTTTTTCACATTCAATGTAATAATTTGTGCTGGCTATTTTGGTGCACGTCTATAATGTAGGTAATCTCCCTATAAGATTATTTTCCCTGATACTGAGGATCAACCTCAAAGGTGCACTAGTACTAAGCTATATCCCCAGTCCTATTTTATTTTTATTTTGAGACATGATCTCACTAAATTCTCAATCCCTCTGTTGTAGGCAACTAAATCAGATAGAAATATTATTGGCAGTCAGACAGGGCCAGGCCCTCAAGGACAATATGGAAGACAAGGTGAAGTTGCAACTTTGGAAAAGACAGATACTCTCCTCGGGACCTGACCTCAAGACAAAAGATGAAATAAAAGCAGCCACATACTTCCCTAGGGATGGGCATCGGGGATTGATATTCTAAACAGGTATCAATCACCTTGAAAGAGCCCTAAAGAGTCACTAACCCAACTCCCAAAAGGAAGATACCCTACCCTGTATTCAAGCCCACTTGCTGTGTGACTCACTTCCCCATTTGGTACAGCTTTTAATCAATTTTATCTGAGCAATGGTGCTTGTGATTCCATTGGCTGACCATAGTATTGTCCCACCTCTATGCCCACCTAACGGAGTTCCCATGTTCTCCACCACCTTAGGCCTGCCTCATCGCATGGTTTTAGGGACAACTTCCTGGGGAAAATCGGCTTGGGTGCCCCCTTCTGTCCCTCTCTAGGTCAGAACCTTTCTTTCCCCCATAAACATATTCTGTTCTTAATCTTCATTTGTTCCTAAAATGTATTCTTCAGTTTTAGAGAACACAAACTCATCCCAGGTACCTTTCAGATTGGGAGTTTCATTTTCCCCCTGTATTACTTCTGCCGCAGCCTCCTGAGTAATTAAAAGCCCGTGCCATCATCTGGCTAAATCAGTTAATATTTGAAAGCATTCAGAAAGAATTTAAAACTCAAATTACAGCAGAACAATGATGGTTATTAACAAGGTCTCGTGTATCGGTACAAGACAATAAATCAAAATATAAAGTGAAAGGGACCTTCTTGCAAAGGCTAGAAGCTGCTTCAGAATCCTAGCAATAACCTGTTTTTTAAGCTACTTGTGAGCCAGATATGGTGTCCCAGGCCAGTAATCTCAGCACTTTGAGAGGCTGAGGCACAAAATCCAGCCCAGGAAACTTAGAAGCGCCCTGTTTCAACAATAAGAAATAAAAAGGAGTGGGAATACACAGAGTGAAAGGTTCAATTCTCAAAATAACAATAACAAAAAGTATGTACAAGTTCTTGCTTGTGCAAAAAAAAAAAAAAAAAAAAAAGGTGTATAAATATAAGGGGAAAGACAGGCTCCTCTAACTTCTCATGAATATTCAGGAAACCTTGAAGCAAGAGAAAGTCAATGGTCCTGAGCTTTAGCTCAGCTACATGATTAATCCCCCTGCATCAATCAGCACTTCTAAGTAGGACACTGGGTAATGTGACTATCAGTCTTGGTCTTAGAAAGCTCTTTTAAATTCCTTATGTAGAGGAAACAGGCAATGAAAATTAGAATGATTTTTCCCCTTTTAGAGAAATGGTGAGTTTTAATACCAGTCAAGAATGGCCTTTCACACAAGAAGTGCAATATAAAGTGCTATCAACTCACCCAAGCCAGCCATTTAATGCCAGAAGAAAAATAACCAATTCTAGAAGCTCAATGATGAAGAACATCAGTAGCCACAGAAGCTATAAAATAAGCTATGGACTGGATCCCAGCAGCAAATGAAGGAATCACATTGCAAACAAACTTCTTAATGGAGCCCAAAGTCAAAAAATATTTTTATTATTTACATTCCTCCCCCAGCCAAACAGGGTCTGGGGAGGTTACAAATACTCAAATTTCTTGCTATGTGCTACTCTAGGAACATTTATTAGAGAAATGCTTTTGTTAATCAAATGAGTCTAAGTGACATACATTTACAAGCCAATGGATGGAGGAGTCATGGGAACATCTTGAAGTGTCCTGGGAAGACCTGGAGGCTTTTGGGAGGCCTGTCACCTAACACATTAAGAAATTTTTCAAAGAAGTCCCCCACCTCCATACTCACAAACCAAGGGAGCAATGACAATATGATTTATGTTATAAAATTCTAGCTGTTTCTCCAAGTATGACAGTGCCAGGGCTATTTTACAAACCTAAGTCATGTACACAATGATCCTTCCCAACTTGACCTCAAACCACTGTATGACTGATAATAGACCTGAAGAATTTTAAATGTCAGACCAGGAAGAAGTATAGAACTAAACCTATCCTTTAAAGACAGTTTTGTTCTTTTCAGTGACAAGCCCTGAACAAAGTATGATCACTACTGAAGCAGGACTTCTTTTGAAATTTAAATCCTAATATTTACATAATTTAAGAAGTTAACAAAATTGGTCTGCATTTTTTTTGCCAGGGGCAAAGGAGAAAAGCCTTTATAGATAGATAGACAGATAGATAGATAGATAGATAGATAGATAGATAGATAGATAGATAGATAGATAGATAGATGGATAGATAGATATATCAATATATATCTATATATATCCAAGACAGTCTAAGTAAGACAAAAGGCAAGCAGTCTCTGACTAAAAAGATATAGGTCACCAAAAAAAAGAGATATAGTTCGTAATAAATGTTCAGCAAAAGCACAGCATGACCACAGGATTGTTTATCCAGTGTCAGCATCAATACTGGCTAGCAATTATTCATCCTTTACTTGCTGTTTTGTTTATGGGCCTGAGGACTGAGCCCAGAGGCCCTCTACCAATGTGCTCCATCCACAGTTCTAGGCCACAAACTAAAAGGCAAAGGCAGATGAGGGGACTTTATCTTGGACATTCTAAGCTCAGGTGGGCATGACCAATGAATGGACCAATCAAACTTTCACTGAAGACCAGCAGCCAGCTGAGCAAGAATAAAAGGCACTGTGACAGCTTACGGATCAAATCTTCTAAACAGGGTACAACCCTAACCACAGCTGTCCTACATCTGCAGCCTAGCTATGCCCTGGAGAAAAGTAAACTCTTCCCTGAGATCCAGCCCCAAGGTTTGAGAAACAGTCTCACAGTAGCACTAGGCAGAGCCAAATGGGATCCTCACTATCCCCCAGGGACTTCCTACAACTGTTTTCAGTGAGACAGACAAGAACATACACGCATCCGTCCTCTCTCTTCCCCTAACATAATCATACATAGCTGTCTAGCCCACGGTGATGCACTCCCAGATTACTTTGGGGCTTTGATCTGCTGTTTCTCAGGATATCAGCTGCAAGGTTTTTTTTCAGAATTCTCCCTAATCTCCAGAATAGGTCACTGAACTCAGATATGTAGGTCCACAAAACTTCTTTAGCTTTGTAATCAGGACAGGCAGATGGATGTGTGTGTGTGTGTGTGTGTGTGTGTGTGTGTGTGTGTGTGTGTGCACATGCGCGTGCATGCAGGCACTGTGTATGTGTGTCCACATTGAGGAAGCACATCTTTAAGACAAATTTCACCTACTTGGTCTTTCCATCTAATTTGTGACTCTAACTCAATTACATAGATCTGTCCATGGCCAAACTATTTCCTGGAAATTAGTCCTAAACAAATAAAAATTGCAGAATTGAGTCTTTTTTTTTTTTTAAATTATATACTACAAAGCCACATGCAGGCATGTCTGAACAAGAACACTACCAATTATATGTAGTTGATTAAATTCAATACCATGTATTTTATTAGTAAATACCAGACTAAGACAAAGCAGACATTTAGTGCTCTTAGGGTTGCTAACTCCAATTCATATGACTCATATACCAAGATCTGATAAACATTAGCTGTCATAAAGTACACATAACCATTTTGGAAAGGAGGAAGGAAGGAAAAGAGGGAGGAGACTGCCTGACTATATTTTACACTTCTTAGAAAAAATAGAACATACAGCAGGAAGATTTTATTTTTTTGAAATAAGGAAAAAGCATTTCCTAAACTCTTCAAACCAGAACTTGAATTTTCTGTATTTTATAAATAACTACTTTCTTTTTTAGATAAACAACTGACAGTATAAACCAGTGATAGTGAACTTTTTTTAATCTTTTTTTTTTTTTTTTTGAACCAGGGATTGAACTCAGGCCCTTGTACTTGCCAGAGAAGTGCTTATTCCTCAGACCCATCTCCCAGGCCTTTGACCCATCTCCCGGGCCTTGATAGTGAACTTAATGGCGCAAGTGTTAATGTGTTTTTCTTTTACAATAGGAGATTTTAACGTAGCTATTTTTCTAAACTAAAATCTCAGTGTTCAGGTTTAACTGCAGTTTTTGGCACTTTCCAATAAAGTAACTTTTGAATTGCAGCTTGGCACTCAGTGCCCAAAAGGTTCACTGTCATTGGTATAAATCACACCCCAAACTCTCTCCACCAAAGCAAATATACCATTCCTCTCAGAAAATACGGCTCAAACTATCTCTAACAACTTGTATCTAAACACACATCTACCTGTAAGAGTGTGTGTGTGTGTGTGTGTGTGCTTTCTCCAGGAAGCCTGATGTTAAGCAATCATTATATACTCATCAGAAATTGAATTTAATGACTTACTCACTGCTTGAGCAATATTTAATAGAAACTTGGTTACTACCAAGTACCTACACTGTACTTTTAAGTTATAATTATTCTTCCTTACATATATTAGTGTGGTAAAATTAAAACTGACTCTGTGTTTTATAATTGCCTCCCACTAGAAGTAATAGTAAAGAGAGTAACAAGTATATGACACAGCTAGTAAGCAGCTCTTTGGGAGTTGCACCTTGAGCTGCACAGCTCTTACGGGAGAAATCCTCAAGAAACTGATATTTGCACACCTACACAACCCTCATATAATGATTCAGATGAGGAAGATGCATAGCATAGTAAGGGAAGAAAGTAGCTCTGGAATCATCTTTCACTCCAATCGGGGCTATTTTACTTGCTGACTATGTAGTCCCTAGCAAGTCACTTTATTAGAGTCTGCCTTTCATCTGTATTATGGGTATAATAATAGTACCTAATTCATACGGTTGGGGAGAACGAAGTAAGATAATAGCACAGGTAAAATGATCGGGACAGAGCTTGCCCCACAGAAAACACGAAGAAAATATTATCCGTCTTTATAATTACTATAGGATGGATACTGAATCTGCAACTGTAAGTAGTTTAACTACTGACAGTATCTTGCCCATAGAACTAAAAAGAATCCAGTGTCATTTGTACTGACTTTTCAAACACTGAATTCATGAGACTCCCTGCTCAGGGAGCAGCTTTGTGGACATCACACTCCTTTCCAAGCCACACCCCTAGTGAATGCGTGGTAAGCAGGAACTATTGTCAGGAAGGGTGCTATGGTGTGGGAGGAGGAGTAGCTAATACTGCCACAGAACACAGATGGCTTGTCAGGTTGAGTCTCAGCTCTACGGAGTCCCATCTTCAAGGATGAGCAAGTGGTCATCAGCTGATTTCTAGACCAAAATGTGCATGCTCTTCTCTACCAAGACTGACTCCAAGTTAAAATGGTCACATAAAAAGCACTAAAAATGAAAAGAGAATAAGATTTTAAAAGTGAAACACATCTCCACTGGGCACAGGTCACATGCCAGGCACTTTGAATATCTATATCATCCATTCTTTTGTTACAACACTGGAGGGCTGGGGAGATAGCTCAGTGGCATAAATGCCTGCCTAGCAAGCACAAGATCATGAGTTCAGTACCAGGTACCCAAAAAAAATTGCTGGCTCCATTTGCTTAGGGCTTTGGCCCTGCCATACCTGACAACACTGGAGAGTGGACATTAAACAGACTGCAGAAGGGCGGCATACACCTATAGTTCCCTCACTCAGAAAGCTGAGGCAAGAGGGGATCTCTGTGAGTCCAAAGCCAGCTTCAACTACATAGTGAGACATCATCTCAAAACAAAGAAATATAAATAAACAAACTGAAGCAATAAGAAAACTGATGCTCACACAGGCAAATCATTGCTCAGGTCACAGTTAATATATGATGAAGCAATGACTAAACTCAGGTCTGATTTTAAATAAGAAGGGAGACACAGGCCACATTGTCTACTACACAGAACAAATAAAAAATACATTTAAAAAAAAAAGTCAGCTACACTCTTAATTCACTGATAAGAGATATCTGCTAAAATAATATCTGTAAATATAATATCATGTATGCACCTTGTACAATACCAAAACATTATGAAAACAGTTTGCAATGTATTAATTTATCGAATCTGTATTGTTAACGTGTCTTGAAACTGTCTGATTGACATTTGTAGTTCAATAAAATAAAATGAAATAAAAAATAAAATAAAATAAAATTTTAAACACTTAAAAAAAATTAAAAAAAATAAATAAGTAAATAAAAAAGTCATAGTAATCTGCCAAATAGCTTGGCAGATTAAAGTGTCTGTAAGCAGGCACAGGGGCTAGGGGTTCAATCCCCAGGCCTGCCATGCTGGCCCCACTCCCAGGGCATGCTGCAATGGCGATTGAGACTGGACGTGGTGGCAGGTGCCTATAATCCCAGCACTTGGGAGGCTGTAAACAGGAGAATCACTATGAGTCCAATCTACTTTTAAGACCCTGAACACCCTGTAGACCCTTCCTTAAAATACAGGGGAAAAAAAGCTAAAAAAAGGTCAAAATATAATGAGTAGTCTACTCACTATGAAAATAAATTCTCCAAAGATAACCTTTAAAGAGAGAAAGAAATAGAATAAGACCTAAATTTTACCTTAGGGTAGTACAGAACAGGATGACCTTTATTAAAAAGGTATTTCCTTAGGACATTAGCTAATGTTCGATAAATTACCATAGTAAAGGTAAAACCCAAAATACTGCCTGAAATAAATTATATAATTAAATTCATAAAATCTTAGAAATCAATTCTTCTAGTCATTAAAGCACTACAAGTGTCTATCATTGTAAAATATTACCATAAATTCCTTTATCTTCAACTCTGTCTTTTATTTGACTTAAACAGTTTTTCCACATCTTTCTGGTGCCTCTTTCCCTGGTATAGTGGAAAGACAAGGTGAATGCATGGCAGCAAGCAACATTTACTTAGTGGCACTATAAGTAACAACTATATAGTGGCACAGCCAATATAATACCAATGACTGCCATTTTGTCTGGTCTTCTGGCCCTTGGCTGTGTCCAAGTTTTATCACAGTGAAAGGCTTATAGACTTATGAAGAGGCATAAGGAGTAGAGCTTGCCTCTGATGTTGGTTCAACCAAAGCTCTGCCATGAATCTGCAGAAGCATAGACAAAAGAAAGCAAGTTTCAACCCAGATATGGATACAGAGAAAATTAAATGAGACTGTTTTGGTAAAGCACTCCACATGTTAGCTATCCTGTGTCTACACATGCATGAATTTTTTTTTATTATACTAATTTCTATCAGTTTTTTGAAGGTAGCAGTTAATGCTTAAAATTCTTACTCTGACCAATTTTACATGCATATAATCTGTAATCTGAGTGACTATACTGAAAACAGCAATGTACACTATAATAACCACTACTGAATAACTATCATCTTGTTTTTTTAATTGTGTAGTGATTCTAATGTCCTATTATTCTTCTATTCTCTTTAAAATGAAAAAAGCATTTGATATTGTATCTCAAACAGAGAAAACTTAAAAAATGAAAGCTGCTTTACTATTAATAGTAGTTTGCAAAGAAAACAAAATTGTAGTTTGCAATGTTCACAGTGGAAATCTTCTATTTCACTTAAGCTAGCATCTAGAAGTTATGGGGTTTTCCTGTCTACTTTTTAAGTTTTAAAATTGATAAAGCATATGATTGAAAAATTCAAACAATAATACAATAAGGTATCTCCAATGGCCAAATACTGTCCTCAGATGCCTTGGCTATAAGGCTCTTAGTGTTATAATCTCATGAAAATGTTGTAGGGATAAGGCATTCCCCTTCTAAAAGTGACTGGAGAAATCAAACTATTTATAGAAAGAGCAAAAATAAAGAATGTAAAAATGTAAAAAATCTGAGGAGAAACTACTCTCAGAAGGTCTCACAGTGAAAATCACAACAATGATCTATGTCCTCAAAATGAAAAAATGATTTCAAAAGGGAACACATCTACACTGAGCACAAACTCAGTGCACTGGAAAAGAAAGAACAGTGAGTGGGCTGCATTACTTCAACATCAAAATATCCATTCTGAAATACCCATGCAAAGACAAATACATCTGGGAAAGAATGTTCCACATTAAAACCAAGAAAGGAGTGGTGCTTAGTAAAGAAGCAAAAAGGAGTATGAGCAGAGAACATCGCACATTCAACAACTACTTACTAAGTACAAGCCATGTGCATGCACTGTGCTGGCCCTCAAGAGCAGGCAGTAAGGTCAGTGCTATGTCTTCTCTCAAAGAACTTTACTGCATGTCAAATTTCCTAAAAAGCCCTTAAATAACTTCATGGACTTTGGCTTTCAGTGTGATGAGAAAGTTCATTCCACTGCTGAATAGCTCTGATTATTAGAGTCCTCCCAAACAGGTGATTCAGCACCTCCTAGAACAGTGCCAGGCAAAGACAATAATAAATCTGAATTGTTCTTTCACACAGTCTGCTTTCTATGGTTGAGGAAACTGTGGCTCAGAAAGGTTAGATGACTCCACATCAAGATCAAAAGCAAGATTTGAACCCTGATCCTCTACTCCAAAGTTACAGAAGAGCCACCTCCTGTACTATGTGGAAAGTTTCCATTCTCTTCTATATCAGTCTTTCAAAGACCAAATGGGAGGGGGAGGCTAATAAATATTCCCTACCCTTCAAATCTTTACTTCCCAGGACAAACAGCAATCATCAAGTTCCTTTACCTTATCAATTAAAAACAAAAACCAAAGAACTCAACAGAAGGCCGAGGAAATAGCTCAGTAGAAAAAGCACTTGCCTGGCAAGTTCAATCCCCAGTACCGCCAAAAAAAGAATAAATAAATAAAAAACCTCAGAGAAATTTTAAATCAGACCTCTCTCTTCTTATATAGTACCACTGATCTTTTTTAAATCCAAAATTTAAAACTTAAGAGCATCAAGTTTCATGTTTATGAGACATGGCTTTGCACTTCATTCAGAAGGCAGAGGTCTGCTATCTAAGTGGTTAAATGGCCATTTCCTATTTTCTGTGATGCACTGATTCAACGACCTTGCCTTTCTTATTTTTCAATTAGTGAAACAGACAATGTTTATCAAACATGTATTACATGCCAGACACCAAAAGTAATTTACCTACACCATCTCATTTGACCAATACAATGGTTCTTTGAAAAAGTCAAAATCATATCCCCATTTTATGGAAGAAAAAATGGCTCAGAGAACAATAGTCAAGCACAGCTATTGCACTGTAGAAAAAGAATCAAATTAGGGAGCATTACATAACAGAGTCCCTTCTCCCAAATGCCTCCATCACCCTCATCCTTTGGGCAAAACCCACTTCCACAGCATAGGATTTCACAATGCCCTCCTAAGATCTGTTTTGGACAGGACATCCTTACGGTGGGTGCCAGGGCAATCCCTCTAGTCAAAGAAAATGGAGAAAGGAGCAGTACAGATAGAAACAAGATAGGTGAGGAAATCACTCCTTTCCATTCACTGAATTTTATTTTTTATTTTTATATTTTGTCAGAACTGGGGATGGAACTCAGGCCCTTGTGCTTGCCAGGGAAGCACTTATTTCACTGAGCCATCTCCCTAGCCCCAATCCATTTAATTTTAAAACAATAGCCAACAACCATTATTCCTTCTATTATTCTATGGCACAGAATCACGTAACAAAAGCCTAGGACATGTGCCACACATGTACATATTCTGGATCACCTCATTACCTTTACTTACTCAAGCATTACTAAGGATTCAAAAACAGGCATTATATCTCATGCATGTAATTGAGGTCACCAAATTTTGGGACAGACATACAGGTTGAGAGGCCCTGAGATAGCACAGCACTCTATCATACATGGAGGCTGAAGGAAGGCACCTGGTCAAAGGAACACAGCCTTTAATTCCAAAAGCCTCATGCTGTGTGCTGTGTGTTGACTCAACTATGTGCAAGCCTTTTGCTTTCCTGTCATCCCAGCACCACTTTTCCATTTATGTCACACTTTTGTCAGCACAGGTTTGTTCTGAGCACAGCTTCCTGTCTTTTTCAGTAAATGTAGCTGGTTTTCACTTGCCACTAGCTCATATGCTTTGCGATTTTTTGCTCATCATACAAAAGAGCCTGGAATTTATACAATGAATTCATCACCCAGTATTGGGAGGTAGGGTAAGCAACAATAAAACATCAAGTAGGTTCATAAGGAGATAACTACTATAAAAAAAAAAAAGTAGCTACCGACACAAAACAAAAAGTGGACCAGCCAGATACCTCAGCAGACTAAAGTGCCTGCTTAGGCTGAATGCAGTGATCAGGGCACAATCTCCAGCATGCCATGCCAGCCCCATCCCCAGGGCACAATGAGAAGATAATTGAGACTGGGCATGGTGGCACACAACTGTAATCCCACTGCTTCAAAGGATAAAAACAGGAGACTCACTACAAGTCCGATTTATGTAGTGAGATCCTATATAACCTGTAGACCTTGTACTAAACACATTAAAAAAATAAATTAATTTTTGAAAAAGTGAATGATCTTTTGCTTCTAAGTGGATGGTAACTGCCTTAGACTAGCCTATCTCTGTACTTATTTCAAAATTCATTGAGAAAAATAATAGGGTCAGCCTATTTTAAAATAAACAATAAAGAAACAGTTTAAACTGTTAAATCCTCAAGAACTAGAAGCACAAATTCTGGGCAATCTGTTAAGTTTATGAGTTCTAAGACCAATGACAGGATGACAGAACCTATATAACCTCTTACTTATATAACTTTTAAATGTTATTCTAAGTGAGGAGCATTTTCCTCTCAGAAATATTTTTTAAAGAAAGAGTAAAAGGCTTCTAGACATACAAGGATCGATTATATTTCATACTGCTATTTGACAAGAATGTCTCTTTTTTAATTTTATGGAAAAAAAGATAAAATTTCATAACAAGATGATTGACAAAAGTTAATGTTACATATTATCTTGAAAATAAGTTATTCAGTGTATTAGATATGCATAAAAATTCTATCAACATTAGTGCAATTCTTCCTTTTTCTTTGAAAAGACACTAATAGTATAACTAACTTGCAGTTATTGAACAATTTCTTCCCATTTCAGAATAGTTATTGTACATTTTATACTTTATTGACTCAATTTTTCACAGTAGGGAAATTATACAATGTTTATACATGTGAGTCTGATTTATTTCACTAATGAGTATGATCTCAAATTGCACCCATTTACCTAAAAAAAAAATCTCAAAATTACCCTTCTTTATGGCTGAGTAACCTTCCACTGTATACAAACACCAGGTATTTTTTATCCATTCCTTTGTTGATGGGCATTTGGGTCATCTCCAAGATGCAGCTACAAATTATGCTGCTATAAATATGGGTGGACATGTATCACTGTGGTACAATGATTTCAATTCTTTTAGAAAGATACTCAGATGAGAATAGCTGAGTCAAATGGGAGCTCTAATCCTGGTTTTTTTAAGTAGTCTCCATACTGACTTCCACAATGGCCATACAAGTCTATACTCCCACCAACAGTGGAAAAGCATTCCTTTTCCCCACAACCTCTCCAGCATTTGTTATTGGTTGATTTACTGATGATAGTCATTCTTGCTGGGATGAGACAGAAACTGAGTATTTTTATTTGCATCTCTTAAATGACATTTTTTTTTCATATATTTGAGTATTTCATTTGAACATTTTTTCATATATTTGCCACTTGTATTTCTTCTCACAAAAAGAGTGTATTCATCTCAGATGTCCATTTATAGAGTGAGCCTTTGAATTTGAGGGGGTGAATTTGAAGTTTTTCAAATGTTCTGTGTTCTACATAGAAGCTCTTTATCTGAGTTCCAATTAGCTAAACTTTTTCCCAACCTATAGACTGTCTTTTCATTGTGTTAGTGACTTTTTTTGATGTTCATTCAATGAGGCATTTCCCATGCAGTTTGGGTTTTGTTCATGAACTCTGTTTAAACCTGTCTTCAAGAATCCTACCTACTTTCTCTCAATGGATTAAGTGTTTCTGTTTTAATATTTAGATCTTTGATCCATTTTGACTTTAGTGCATGGTAATAGACAGGAGTCTAGTCTTTTTTTTTGTACTTTAGGGAAGGGTCCACAGTGTGTTAAGGGTCTCAGTCTACATCAGACTCACAGTGATCCCCCTGTTTACAGTCTCCCAAGAGCTGGGATTACAGGTGCACGACATCAAGCCCAGTCTCAATTGCTTTCTCAGTGTGCCCTGGGGGCTGGGGCCAGCATGGCAGGCCTGGGGATCAAACCCCAGCCCCTGTCTGTGCCTGCTTGAAGAAGCTTTAATCCTCTGAGTTATTTAGCCAGCCTAGTTTTAATTTTTGGCATGTGGAAAGCCAGTTTTTCCAGCACCATTTAATAAAGAGACTATCTTCCAGTGAACATGTTTGGACCTTCTATCAAAGATAAGGTAGCTGAGTGTGTCTGTAGTTGTGTCTGAATATTCTTTTCTTTTTTTTTCTTACTAATACTTTGCAAACTGTTTTCATAATGTTTTGGTATCTTACAAGGTGCATACATGATATACTTACAGACATTATTATAGCAGATGTCTCTAATTAGTGAATTAAGAGAGTGTAGCTATTATCTTACTTTTTTAGAAAGTATTAATTATTGAATCTGTGATATAATTCATGTGTCTGAATATTCTAATCTGTCCCACTGATCCTCAGGTCTGCTTTTTGCCAATCTCATGCTGATTTTATCACAGTAGCTTTGTAGTATAATTTTGAGTCAGATTGTGATGCCTCCTGCCTTGTCTTTGTTCTCTATTATTTTTGAAAAATAAATAAATTTGATTTCACAAACATAATGGTAAATAATCAGTAAAATTTAAACCACTTCCAATTCCAGAAAATAAGTCTACTGTAATTTACTGCAAGTATCATAGTACCTGTTCTGTCTGATACAGTATATCTCCTCTCATTTGTTTCCCATACAGTGCAGACTTACGAAAATATATACCTGATTTTATAAGGCAACTCTGATTCTTTATGTTAAATCAGTAGTGACTCCCAAGATATTTTTACCTTCCCTTCTTTAAGAGATTCTTATAATGATCCATAAGCATTTAACTTCTCTGAGAACTCTTCACGGGGCAAATTAAACTCCTGTAATGGGAATGATCACTCAGTAATGTATTTTGGGTAATAATTACAATGAAGCACAAAGTAAGAAATAAAGAACTATTAATATTCACTCAGTAACTGGTTCTCAACTCCAGGGTATAAATTTTAACAGTGCAGTTATATTTATAAAATGGGAGGGTCCAATCAATCACCTCCCACATATAGGCATTCAGTCTTGGAAACCAAAAGGGACCAAAGTAAATGCAACACTTAAAACTTGGAGTCATCTTAAGACTCTTCCCTCTTCACATCCTCCACATCTAACTAGTCATGACACTCCATCAATTCTGTCCAGCAAAATCACCTAATATCTCCTCTCCAACTACAGCTGCTTTAATTTCAATGTTTAAACAAAATTAAAAACTTTCCTCACATGTTTGTACACTATAATGTGAGGAGGTGATATGTATACATAATACATCTTAAAGCTTTTTATGTTCTAACTTCAACACTGTTCTTTACTCATATTACTGATTTGCTTCCTTAATAATTTCCTTTTCCTTTTCCCTCTAACCCTTCTTCTATGTTGTTACCATTTCAGTCTCAAATACAAAGCAGTCATCATCTATTCTTTTGTATATCAAAAGCCTGTTATAGTATTTCCACTTATAGCTGAGATTCAGTAACAGGGACTACAGTTGTTCTTCTGCTTAAGACAGATAGACAGACAGATAGTTTTAAAAGCTTACACTACATGTTTTTGCTAAGGAGAATCACCAGAACATAAAGAACAGTCCCATAATGTCTGACCTTTGTATCTTTTAAACCTTGCAAGTAAGAATTTATTTTATTTTTCTTTAATATTCTGAGACAGTTTTTAAAAACAAATTTAACATAACACAAGTAGCCATTAACAAAGAAATATTAAAAACATTCTTCTTAGTATCTTGAGGAAGCTTCAAAACAACAGGGTATACAATATCCATCAAAATCTCAGCAGTTTACTTTTGTAAACTGACAAGTTAATTCTAAAATTCATACAGAAATGCGAAGGACCTAGAATATACTCAATCTTAGCTGAAAGGCTGAAAAGTGTTAGGGTTCTACAATATACAACACAACCTTAAAAAGACAAAGTTGTAGGACTATCTGACTTCAAGATCTATTATAAACTTTCAGTACTCAAGACAATGTGGTATTGTACAAGGATGAACAGGACAGAGACCAGAAAGAAATCCATCCATACATGAACAACTGATTTAACAAAGGTGCAAATGTAACGCAGCTGACAAAGAATCTTCCCAACAAATTGGGCTGAGGTTTTGGGACAACTGGCTATTCAGGTAAGAAAGGCAAGGAAAGGATGAAATCCATGCCTGGTACCTTTCAGACAGGGTTTCACTAGGAACTTCAGACTGGCCTTGAACTCACTCTGTATCCCACATGGGCCTCAAACTCACAGTAATCTTTTTACTTCAGCTTCCCAAGTGCTGGAACTACTGGTGTGTAGCACCATGCCTGGCAATCTAATTTTTTATATCATAATGGCTCAAAAATATTTTATAATAATGATGTTTAATGTCATCCTTGTGACTTTTTTTGCGGGTGATAGTGGTACTGGAGATTGAGCTCAAGGTATCAGTACTGAGCTATATTATATTGTCAGCCCTTTTCATGTTTCTTTTTTTTTATTTATTTTGAGACAAGGTCTCAGGTACCAAACTGCCTAGGTTAGGCTTAAAATTGTGATTCTCCTACTTCAGTCTCGCAGAATGCTGGAAATACAGGCATGTGCCACAGTACCCTGGTTCACCATTAAAATTTTTATGTAAAATATGAAAAATATTCATCAACAGAAATTTCTTATAAAACAATCAGCTTTTAATGTAAAGTCACCTTGTCAACAGTTTTTTTATGAAACAAATCAGCATTTAGTTTAAAATCACTTTACCAGAGTATGATTTCTTTTTATTACTTGTTTACATTAATGCAGTGGTTCTCAAAGTATAGCTGCCAGATTAGTAGCATCTACATGAACTATGAACTTGTTAGAAATGCAAATTATTAACTCTAACACCCAAAGATTGAACTAAGAACTTCAGGGATACAGCCCAGAAATTTGTATTTTAACAAGCCTTCTCTGTGATTTCAATGCACTGTAAAATTTGAGATCCATTTTTTTTGTTTGTTTTGTTTTGTATCATAAGGAAGGGTTTACAGAGTGTTCAGGGTCTCACTGCTGGATCAGACTTATAGTGATCTGCCTATTTACAGCCTCCCAAGAGATGGGATTACACTCCCCATCCAGAGCACATTGCCTGGAGTCCGTCCTTCCCCTAGACCACGACTCCTGCCCACCATGGCCTGTGGGGGAAGAACTCTGGGAGGCTGGGATGCCTCGTGATGGAGGCAGTGATCTTCAAGGATGTGGCTGTGAACTTCTCCAGGGGGAGTGGGCTCTGCTGGATCCATCCCAAAGGAAGCTCTACAGAAATGTGATGTGGGAGACCATTAGGCAGCTGGCTGCCATAGGAAGGTGCTCTGATGACCAGCAAATTAGAGTTGAGTGCCAAAATTTCCAGAAACATCTGAGGTAACTATTACTCACAAGAAAACTCCTCAAGTATCATATAAATTTCAAGCAAATGGCACAAATGGAACCATATTGATCCTTCTTTAATCTCACACAATTTCTCCCTGGACATGAACCCACTGAGTATCTCATGAGAATTGACTATTAAAATACAGCATTGTGGTAATGTTCAAGAAGGAACAGCTGAGCAAGCTGGGGCCCACATGTGTTCCTAGCACTCTGGAAGCTGAGGCAGCAAGATTGCTTCAAGCTCCGGGACAGATTGAGCCACAGAGTAAGTTCAGAGCCAGCCTCAACTGCACAGTGCCATCCTGCGTGAACTTATTTTATTTATTTATTTATTTTTTGCTGAACCGGGGACTGAACTCAGGCCCTTGCTCTTGCCAAGGAAGCGCTCATTCCACTGAGCCATCTCTCGGCCCCCTATGTGAACTTATTTTAGAAAGTGCACATTTCCATACTCAGATTTATACACCTATGGAATGAGGTTGCATTTAGACTTTTTGAGGACAGTAAGACATAAAACATTTTTTGTATATAGTGAGAACTAACTTCAAATTACATATACATACTTTTGAAAGATCACTGTCATATCAAACATTCATATATATTATTGGAATTTAAATGTGATATTCATATTTAGTGTTTAAAAACTGTTAATGTTAGTGTAGTTAAAATCCAAATGAGTACCACTAGGGGGAAAAAAAAAAGAGCTGGGATTACAGGCACATGCTACCACAGCAGGCCTGGGATCAAACCCCAGCCCCTGTGCCTGCTTGCAGATGTTTTAATCCACTGAGTTATTTGGCTGGCCCGGAGATGCATTATCTTAATTTATGATTTTATGTTACAATTATAAATTGCCTTTCCTTGATTCTTTCTGAATTGAAAAAGTTTAAGAAAAAAAGGGAAATAAATTATTTCAAATAATTTAGACTTCTTGCTTACCCATGTTTATACTCCTGAATTATTCTGAGCCTTTTAAGCCAGAAAAACAAAACTGGGCATAAGGCTCCATAAGTAACACTTTGTATAAAAGTATCTGTTTTATAATAAACTTTTCTACTTAAATATCTGAGTCATTTATACATATCTATTTTTGAAACTGCATCCAATGTTTGTTCCTAATTTACTTGAGTTGCTTCTAATTTTAGCTATACATTGTCATTATGCAAGTAAACATCTGTGTAAGTTTTAAGTATGCTGATCTGAATAGAAAGAATTTCTAAAATCTAGCTAAAAATCTCTGTTTCACATAAGATATTAAAAAGAAAATCAGAATAAAAGCGAAAACAACATGGAACTGAATCAGGACTTGGGGCCTGTCAATTTCCTCTGAAATTTAGGGCCAATACCTTAAATTTCCTCATGTTAAAGAAGAAGCTGGAGTAGATGGCCAGTCTATGTATCTGCAATCTTATGCTTATATTCTACAGTACTTGCATTCATATGAAATTGCCAAACATACATTTAAGCATGTGATATATTTTTTAAAAAAATTAATAATTCTAATATTCTTTACTATCTTAGGAATATCTTAATATTCTTTACTATCTTATACCTTGCTATTACACTGCTTCCCACAGAGCTGAACACAAATATAAATAAACACACATGGCTTTAACTGAAGAAACATCAAAATGGCAATGTAATTTTAAGTCTTTTATTCTTTCTTCGTTTATCTGTGAAATTGTGAGCATATATAGTGTGACTCCCCAAAGCTTTGCTTTCACACTATCATTAACAAGATGGACTCTGCCTGGATTTGAATTCTGGACCCATCATTTAAGAGCATTTTGTTACCTTGGGGAAATAGTTTAAACCTTCTAGGCATTTATCTATCTTTCACTCAGAGAAGGTAATGATAAATGATTACACTCAGCACAGAGTTCTAGAATGAAATAAACAGTAAAGCACTGAAATTTTAATAATATTACTCAAAATGTTTTCTAACCAGAAAGTATCAGAAGTGATCTACAATTCACTTTAGTAAGCTCAGAAGGCACATCTATGTATGTTAAGTACTTCAGCCCAGGGAAGGCTGAGGTCCTTACACTTCAGAAGGTATCAGAACTACTTGGGGTGCTTATTTCAAGTGCAGGTTCCTAGGCTGCGCTTAAAGAAGTTTCCCAGGGGTTTCTAAGGCAGGTTGTTGAAGATCATAATCAAGAAGCATTCCATAGGAGCTTCAGAGAAAAAAATCAAGGACTTAAAATCTCTAACTTTGTTTTTTTCACTTCAGAACTCACTGTAGCTGTTGCAGCATCACATCTGTTAGCCACCTGGGCACACCTTTATGTGGTCCTTCCACACAAGCTCCATGTACCACTGCTCTAAGCTCCAATATCTATACCCTGCTGTAATGGCAGAACTCAGTTCTGCCTTGACATCTGCCCAACAAAAAGTCAAGTACCTTTAAGTTCTTTACTACTAAAGACTCCCAATATAAGGGTTACCCAGTACCTCTGAAACCAGAAAACTTTCTTTGCTTGCTGACCTACAAACCTGATCATGACCTCATTTACAGGGCTGGTTTCAGCCTTACAGTTACAACACTGCTTCCTGCAAACTAATTAGTACATCTTCAGTATATTACTTTCAAAATAGGTCCTATGCTTTCAAAAATGATTGCTCTGTGTCTAAGTCCATATAGATTTAACTCATGAGGAATTTTGGTATACCAAAACAGTGATAAGAACAAGGCTACAACCAGGACTAGAGCCTGGGGCAGGAACACAGAGTCTGACAAAAGGATTCAATTATATTACAAACATGTGACAAACTCCCTAAAGGGGACAGGCAACTGTCCTGTGTAACTTTAAACATGGTGTTCTAAATGCAAATTGTAAAGGTAAAAGGACCTATATGTAAACACTGAGCTAGCTGATGCTGTCACAGAGGCATGCCTAGTAATTGTGAAACCACTTACATATATGCATACTGCCCAGAAAATGAGAAATGGGTGGTGGATGATGGTAGCCAAATTTCTTAATGTCAGAGAAAAGTTACCGACAATCAGGCAGAGATAGTATTTAGCCATGGCATACTAGATTAGAGCTTAAAACACTAGATGAACATATTTACCTTAAGACAGATCCAGATGGACAGCTACAGAAATAACAAAAGACATATGTGCATACACACAGTAGTATGTATGTGTACACAGTAGCCCTTTCTGTCTGCAGAAAGGGCTTAGAAGCAGTTACATACCTGTGGGAGCAGAGTAAGTATATTTACAATGAAGAAGCCTGACAAACACCACAGAGGTCAAGGTTAACATGAGGGGTTGTACTCATAACATGTAATTTCTGATACAATGCAATGAGAATCTCTGTGGTCTTTAAAAAAAAAAAAAAAACAACTCATAACCTCAGTACAATCATAAGAAAAAATAAGAGCTAAAGATGTGACTAAAGAGATGCTGACTAAATGAAATGTGGTCTCCTAAGCTGAATCCTGGACAATGTCTTTTAAAAAAATACAAAATCCAAATCAAAATTGGACTTTCCTATGTAGTTTACAAAGTAAGAGAGAGACTACAAAATGAGGTGGAAAAGGTCATGAAAAGAGTTGAAGCTTCATTTAGAAAAGTCTATAGGAATTTAGAAGTCTTAACTGTCATTGTTTTGTTTGCTTTCTATGTTTTGTTTTGAGACAGGGCCTCATTATGTTACTTGGTTGGCCTTAAATTCTTGGGTCCTCCAGCATAAGTATCACCAGGAGGTGAACCTTTCTAGCTAGAAGCAAGCTGCATATAAACAAAGCAATGGTCAGACATTATTCTATCAACTTCCCCTCATTATCAAGAACACTGAAACACACGCAAAGGAGTGGGAGGAAGGGGTAGGGAAAAGGAGAGGAGAGGAAGAGATTAAACAGACTCAAATTGTAGTGTGACAAACTGAAGCAGGAATCAAGAATTATATTGGCCTAGGTAGGCCACCTTAAACAATTTACTTCATCTCTCTGAGCCTCAGTTTCCTGATTGGTTATAAAAGTACATAAGAAAGAAGATACTTAAGCAAAAGGTAGGGTCATGCTAATCTACAAATGAATGTCAACCTTAAAATTAATAAATTGTGTGCAGGGAAGATGGCAGCCTAGCGGAATGAAAATTGGTGCCTAGAAGCAGATTTTAAAGGCTGTTTCTCCCACATCTTTTTTCATATCACCCGATAAGCTGCCTCATGTACTATGACAGCTGCAGCAGCAGTAAAATGGGTGGTATCAAAGAGAGTTCTCTTGAAGCATTTATTTCCAATCCAAAATGGAGCTTTATCTCATGTTTGCTGTAAATCTACATATTCTTCTCTTCCAGATTACTATAATTGCCAAGTACAGCTTGCTTTGACATCAGATGCAGGACAATAGTATGCTATCACCCTTCTATGGGCATGCCATATGAACACACAAGGCCTGTGCCTCAAACAGATCCTGCCCATAATATTGAAGAAACACATGATCAAGTGCTGAAAACCAGATTAGAAGAAAATGAAAGTGAATTCCTTGAGCAGGGATCCATGACAGAACAACTTAGTAAAATATTCTTTACAATGAATCGTTGATATCCTCATGGGCAGTATCACAGACATCGTATAAAACTGAGTCCTCCAAAAGACAGGTGATATTGAAATTCATGGGAGAATCAAAGAGAAATGGTATGCTATGCTTAGTTTGCCACTGGAAGAAATATAATAATATATGGTAATAGTCAAATGATAAAATGTCTTCACAAAATAAATAAATAAATAAATAAATAAATAAATACATAAATAAATTCAGCATTATCCCACCCGTCAGTATGCTGGACCAGGCCTTCTCACTTTACAAACTGTCCCTAAGAATTTCAATTTCCTTGTGGCCTCCTGATGAATGTATTAGCTTTATCCTGAGCTCTAATACCAAGTGCTTATTAATGACCTCCACTGGCAGATAGGTCTAAAACTTAACTCATTTTCTCTCTAAAGCATATTCCTGTCCCAGGTTCCCATCTGTCATAGACAGAACAATGTCATTCCCTAAAGCTGTCCATGTTCCAACCTTCCAACATTGTGAATATGTGAATGGTGCACAGAAAGGGCAAACTGAGGTTGCAGATGGAATTAAGATTTCTAATCCACTGCTATGAACACAGGGAGACAGTCCAGAATCAATTACAAAACCTAATATAACAAAAGTCTTTATTAAGCAAGAGAAAAACAGGAGACAGCACAACACTAAAACTCTACAATCAGCTCTGGAGACAGGAAAGGCTATGAGCCAAGGCAGCTAACCCCTAGAAGCTGGAAAAGGTCAGAAAAGGATCTCCCCAAAGCTACCTCATGAAGTCTTAAAACCTTAATCTTAAGGAGACCCACTTCAGAACTGGGAAGTGGTATCTGTTCTAAGGCACTACTACATTTGAAGTAATCCAATCCAGGAACCAACTGAAGGTTAGTCAGAAATTTAAGTAGCACTGTTTGATGTCTCTTTTACCCTCAATAATAAGCAAGTTTCATCAATTATTCCTCCCTATTGCCTGTGAATCTGTTTACTTCTTACCAACCCCAAACCACTGTCCTAGTTCAAGCCACTACTCTCAAATGCAAGAGTATCTCAAATAGTGGCTGCCCTCCCGGCTCAATCCTAAAAAATGATTTCCCACATTACAACCAATTGATGCAATTGATGCAAAA
>PVKA01031130.1:0-26597 GCA_004027165.1 Ctenomys sociabilis
GGGGAAAGGGTCTAAAGAGGCTTACTTTCTTTCCTGTGGATCCAAGTCACAGAAGGTGACGGTGTTGAGGGGGTAGTGTCGCCTAAAGAAGAGCCTGTAGCACAAACATATCGTGAGTGCCAGAGTAACTGTGTTTTCCCAGTCAGGCCAAACCACCCTTCCACCATCTTGTCGATCCACACAGCCTCCCTCTTGCTTATGAGCAAAATGGCCCAAGCCACTCCCTCTGAGGACTTAAACAACGCACAGGGACAGTCACACATGCCACAGAAATGCATCTGAATTGCTGGGAAAGAAACTGATGCTAATGAATAAGAGATACGGGCTCCCTAGAGGAGGAAGCAACTGGGCTGGGGATATGGTGAGGAGGCCAAAAAGAAGGCTCTGCTCCTGGAAAGCAGGCACCTTTCCTCAGTTGTATCTGTGGCTGAATATCTAGTGCAAGCAAGACTTTGCAAAAGGGATGAATGAAAGGATAGATGGTGAGGAGAATGATGGGGGATGAATGGGTACAATGGGTAGATAGGTCCATTGGTGAGTGGGAGATGGATGGATGGATGCATGGATGGATGGATGGATGGATGGATGGATGGATGGATGGATGGATGGATGGATGGATGGATGGATCGATCGATCGATCGATGGATCGATGGATGGACTGATGAGCTAGTTAGAAGAATGGATGCAGATACATGGTATAGGTGTATAACAGGTAGGTAGGTACAAGAAAGGAATCCATTGGTAAGTGGGCAGGTAGCAAGGCTGCAGACTGGAGAGCCTGACACAGAAGCAGAGGGAAGAGGCTTACTTTCTCTGGTTGTCAGTCAATGTGATTCCCTGCGCAGAGACTTTGAAATGAACAATGGTGGCAGCTGGTGTGGGGTCAGCTGCCAACGTCTCCGATATGGCTTTTGAGATGGCCTGGGGCCCAGTAAGTGACTCCATATCCACAGAATTGACGAAGAGCACGTTGCAGGCTAGAGGAAACCAAATCAAAGAGAAAGAGTGAGGGCTGGAGTGGGTCGGAGGTAATACCCACAATGCTTCCTCAGGGAGAAGGTAGCAGATGAATTTCAGGCCGGCCTTGAGCCAAAGCATCTGCACATGGAAATGTGATCTGCCTAGAGGGTTTGGCCAGGGGAGACTTCCAACCCATGGCAGCGGGAGGGGACGCGACAGGGATCCAGTCGCAGGTGACCACTCACCTGCTCCTTGCTTCAGCAGGTCAGCGGTTGAGTTGGCAGAGCCCGAGCTATCTTTCGATTCATCTGTGGGGTCTGAGACAAAAATTCAGCTAGTAATTAAATCCCTAGAGCTGGAGAGAAGCATGCATTTGGCTGGGCCTCGAGAGAGCCCTGCTGCGCTCTGTGCACTGAACGCTGCTTCTCCTAGCAGGCCTTGGCAGTCGGTGCTGAGTTACACACGGCTTTATGGTCAGCGGCCCCTGGAGGAGCTCCGCACACCGATGCAGCACTCCAGAAGGCAGCAGAGCTGGGCTCAGACCTCACCCTCAGCGCCTGCTCTGTGTCTACGCAATCGAATGATGACCACGGGGTCCGCATCACCGAGTTTTTGAGATGTTCCATCTACAATGTTAAGCTCAGTACTTGGTAAACAAGAAAGCCTGCAGGCTTCAGCGACTGGAGCAGCCAGAGTGGCTGTGCATCGCTGCATCCCTGTGTAGACCAGCACACGCTCTCACGCATTAAACCACTAAGGCAGCACAAGAGCATGTCCAAGTTAACAAGAATGGAGCGACGCACTTGCGATCCTAGGCCTCAGGAGGCTGAGGCAGGTGGGACACCCTGAATTTCAAGCCAGCCTGGGCTATAAAGTGAGACCCTTCTCAAAAAATTAAAAAAAAAAGAAGTGATTGACAGGATAAGCAGCTTGATTTTGTCAGTTTACAATGTGTACATATCTCAAGACACTGTACACAGCACATTTTTTATTTCACTTATCCTTTAATAAAAATGTTTCTAAAAAGGAACCTAGAAAAAAAATAAGAAACAACTTTTGGGGGCTGGGGAGATAGTTCAGTAGAATAAAGCGCTTCCCTTGCAAGTGTAAGAGCCTGAGTTCAGTCCCTAGTTCTGCCAAAAAAGAAATAACTCTTAGGCTGGCCAAATATCTCAGCAGATTAAAGCGCCTATGAACAGGTACAGGGGTTCAATCCCTGGGCCTGCCATGCCAACCGCACCCCCAGGGAGCACTGAGACGGCAATTGAGACTGGACACGGTGGCAAGCACCCGTAATCCCAACTCTTGGGAGGGTGGATCCCTACGAGTCCAATCTAGTAGTGAGACCCTGAACACCCTTCCCTAATACAAAAAAAAAAAGAAAGAAAGAAAAGAAATAACTCTTATTTATACCAATGTATCTTCATACTTTGGAGTAAAGACAACACAGACTGCTGGGCCCAATCCAGAGTTTCTGATGAGGAGTTGGAGACTATTTTTCTCAGTGATGCCACAGATGCTGTTGAACCAGGGACCACACTGAGAATTGCTGGTTTATACAACTTAACTAAGAAAATTTGCAATTACTGAGCTGTGATAATAAATTCTACGAAAACATAATTTATTAGTGTCGTAAGTACGTGGCTAATACTACTACCTCAGACATATCTAAACATCAAGCTAATAGTGTTAATCATTTACTATCAATAATGGAAAGAATTGGATCATGATTGTTGATTAATATCAGAGGTTCTATTTCAAGTTTAAGAATAGGTCTTAGGGGCCAGCGAGATAGCTCAGTGGACTGAACACTTGCTTAAAAAAAAAAGAGTATGCCTTACTTCTCAGACTTCCACCAGGAGGGTTTTTTTGGTTCATTTGTTTGTTT
Organism: Ctenomys sociabilis; assembly: GCA_004027165.1. Taxonomy (NCBI): domain Eukaryota; kingdom Metazoa; phylum Chordata; class Mammalia; order Rodentia; family Ctenomyidae; genus Ctenomys; species Ctenomys sociabilis. Next base: position 2,849 of record PVKA01031130.1, read on the forward strand.
TCTGAGAAATCAGTAGGAATTTCTTGAAACCTCCACAATATTTTCTAGAGCAGTCTGGAAAGGCAATTTATGTATGGTCCTGCAGATAATTTTTTAAGTGAACTTTTCCTTTGTTAATAAGGAGAAAAAGAAAACGGTTTTGAGTTTCCCATATCGGCAAGATGACAGGTGTTCTCCAACCCTGGCCCACATCCTGGAGAAGCTGGTAGGGCCGGAGCCAGAAGCAGGCAGCACAGGGACATGCAGCAGGCTCACTACCTACCTCTGTTCGGGATGACCAGCTTGCAGGGCAGAGCCAGCGGGATGATGGAATGCTGATAGACTAGGGCCGACAGGGATCCTGCAGTGGGGAGACAGCCTTTCAGGGGCTGATCCAGCGGGGGGGGGGGGTGCAACTCCAACCCACCCCATGAGGCAGCCTTTGATTTTATTATTGCAAGACTAGAGTCAAACCTAAGCCCCAGAGCAAGCTACAAAAGTGGTCTTCTAATGAACTACACCTCCAGCCCTCAGCTTTTTACTGCCCCTCGACCCTAATATGGCTTAAAAACTCACTCCCTTTTAGCAAGATCCAAGGAAGAAGATACCTAAGTCCATTCTGGAAGTCATAGGTGACCTAATTAACTTTCCATATAGAAAGCTCCCCTCCTTCCCCTGCTCCCGCATCACACTTAAATCCTCTAATTAGCAGGGACCTCCCCAAACAGCACACTAGCAGTGAGGACAACCGGGGGGCCAAATCCCAGCTCTATCACTTACTATCTATGCGCTCTTGGCTCAGTCTAAGTTCCCTTGTGTGCCAGATGAGAACAGTGACATTTACCGTGCAGGAATATTATGAGATCTGAAGTGGCATGGGGAGCTAGACAGGGAGTGCCACACAGGATTGGACAGCAAAGGCAGATGTTGTGGCACTTGTTCTAATTGCAGTTATGATTGGTCACAGCAAGGTGAGACGACACAGAAAGGAAGCTAGTGAGCCAGGGAGGTGTTGCCCAGAGGGAGGGGAGCCGCTGTTCCTCTTCGCTGCCCAGTCTGTGATGTACAAAACTGGCAGAACGCATGAACTCGGGCAGACCCAAGGGCTCTGGGGACAGGGATGACACTGTGGTCACACCACAGTGACAGAGGCAGGGGAAGCTCACCAAAGTTCGGCTCGTTGGGGCAGCCCTTGAGCTTGACACCCCTGGGGCCGGTCTCTATTAGGAAGTGCCGCACCAGCTCGTGGGCCATATCTCCTTTGATGAAAATAGAGAAAAGGTCAGTCACTTTAGTCTCAAGGTACCATCTCTACAGCTCCCAAACTGCTTCCCAACTTCTGAAGGCTCCAGGGACAGGATGTGAGGAAGTGCCACAGAGACAAGATGGCTAGAACCTGCAGGATGGGGACACACACTCACTCCTTTGCCATCCTTCAAGGAATCCACCACCGCCTTGACCCTGCTTCCCTGTTCTCTGGCACTACCTTTGCAAGCCCAAGACTGGCTCTTCACAAAAATCACACTTAGAAGCAACCAGATCCAGTAAGAATTGGCCTTGTGCTTGGCACCTGTCCCTGCCAACACCTGGGATTGAGATGTGAGCATCTCAGCCTATCCTGGGAGATGTGGCACCTTTTTTATTCTGCTGCATGATGGTCGGAGGCGGTGAAGACACCTTCATGGCCAGCCCATAGGCCCCTCGGAAGGAGTGACTGTCACGGATGATGAAGGCCCCTGGCTCCTGATCCTTGAGGAGTGCAATGGCTGAATTGGTCGGAGACACAGAAAGCAGAGGAAATAAGAAATCAAGAAAAAAATAGGGCCAGCCTGATAGCTCAGTGGACTAAAGTGCCCCTTGGGCAGAGCACAGTGGCTGGGGTTCAATCTCCACTGTGCCACACCGGCCCTGCCCCTGGGGCACACTGACTGAGACTGGGCATGGTAGTGCACTCCTGTAATCCCATCACTTGGAAGGCTGTAAACAGGAGAATCACTACGAGTCTGATCTACATAGTGAGACCCTGTACACCCTGTAGACCCTGCCCTAGATACATGAAAAAAAGAAAAAGAAATCAAGGACTCTGGCTTTGCCTACATCTTACAGGGCCTCCCATACTTCATTATCTCTCAGGTGATGACATTCTCGAAGGTCAGAATTTAAACACCCCTGAGTGTCATTCTGTACCAATGCAGTTCTCCATAAGTGGCCACACAGTAAATATTTCAGGCTCTGCAGGCCTTAACAGTCTGTTGCATCAACTCAAGCCTGCCTCGGCAGCAGGAAGCAGTCAGAAGACACACACAGAAGGCGTGTCTGTGTGTCCCAATAAAACTTTATTTGCAAACTCAGGCAGCTATCAGGTGCGACACTCCTCATCTGCGGACCTTCTTTGGGGACCCTAACATGGATTTCATCTCCATTTGCACATTTCAAACTTCATTTTTTTTTTTTTTTAATGCAACCTTTTCTCACCGAGCTAACAGGGCTAAAGCTTGCTACCATCTTGGCTGCTCTTCTTCCTAGGGAAGCCACGGCTCTCCTTGACCTTTCCAAGGTGCATCCACAGCCCCACCTACCACCCCCTTCTCCTCAGGAAGTGCGTCTGTCTGCCTTTACCCCACCCACTTCTGTGACCAGCACCTATGCAAAGAGGACCAAGTCCATTCTATGGGCAGACATGGTGGGCAGCAGCTTGGGTGGCCCACTGAACCCCCAGCACATTCAGCACGCACCCTGCTCTCTGGAGATCTCAGGCTTATACCAATACTTGGAAGTGTCCTGGACAAATTTCACTTTAGCTCGTGTCTCCGGGCTGTTGTCTAGAGGAAGAGAGGAACGAAAAGTGTCATGGCTTGAATTATGTCACCCAGAGAGATACACTGAAAGACCCCTAAGACTTGAGTGTGGCCTTATTCAGAAATAGGACCATCAAACTGTGTAGATGTCATCAAGTGAAGATAAAATTATGCTGGATTAGGGTGAGCCCTGAGTCAATGAGACTAGAGTCCTACAAAGAAGGGACATGGGGGCCAGGGACATGGCTCAGTAGAATAAGTGCTTCCCTGGCAAGCACAAGGGCCAGAGTTCAATCCCCAGTTCCCCCTCCCCCCAAAAAAAGAAGAAGGGGCACAGGGATAGCACCATGTGAAAGCAGAGGCAAGATGGGCTGGTACACCTATAAGCCAAGGGACAAGAGGACGGCCGCCATAGGAGCAGCCTGGGAGAGGCCTGCAACAGACCGTCCCCTGGCGCCTCCAGAAAGAACCGACCACCAACACCTGAACTTTGAGCCCCTCAGCTCTGCTCCTATGACAGAACACAGGGCTGTAGGTTTGAGAACCAAGTGTGCGGCACTTTGTTATGATGGCTGCAGGAAACCCACAGAGAAAGCCAGTGTCCTCCGACACCCCAGAGTGCACTGGTAAGGAATGGAGCGAGCGATCTTCTCACCAAACCCTGACTCCTGCCAACCGTCCTGTGGTGGTGAGAGGCCTACTGATGAAGGGCTGGCCCGACATCCTCACTGAGCCAACCGGCAGCCTTCCCCCAGCCTCTCTTCTTCCAGAGGATTCTGGAGTAACCTTGCCCCAGCCACCTTCCTGCAGGCTAGACACCCTCCCTAGCCCCTTTTCCCAACTGCAGCACAACACACAAGAGGACAAACACAGAAGGACTCGTCCCTGCCCTGCCCTGGCCTTTCCCAAAGTTGGTGTCCTTCACCGCAGAAGGCAAAAAGTCACTGCTGCCCTGGGACCAACACGAAAGGGCTGGCCTAGAATTTAGAGTCTGTCTAGTGGCACAGAACACATATGACAGGTCACTGCCAGCCGCAGTCACCCTGCCACACTGTCCACCACTAGGCATTATTCCTCTTGTCTGTGTTCCTTCATTTGTCACATGGTGTGTGTGGCAGGACGAGGGGGAAAAAACCCCTCCAATTCCACATTTTTTCCTCCGCAGTGTTTGGGGAGAGGCTGGAACAGGGGGCCCTGCGCTGAGGATGCTGTCAAGGTAGGGGTGCTGACCGGGAGACCCTTTCCCAGGGCTCTGTCCAGTTCCACCGCACTTTCCCTTCCCTTCCTCGGGCTCTGGGCTCTGTCTCTGGAAGCTGGGGAGGAGGAACGATTAGCTCCTTCGCTGGGTGAGGCAGCTGGGCTGGGCGAGGGCTGCAGGCTATTTGTTCCTGCTCTACAGCCTGGGCCCCTGCCGCCATCCGCCTTTTATGAGCTGTCAGAGGCGGCCGCAGTCCCATGTGCCTTCCTATGTTGACTCCAAAAGCTATTTTAAGCAGCGAAGATGGTGGGAAACAGGAAATATCCCAACTACTAGAAGTTTTGCATCGTTCGAGGAGAGGCACTGGGAACCAGATGTCCTCCGTAGGCGGCAGGAAGCAGGGGTTGCAGGGTCACCCTAGGTGTCCGGACTCAGTGGGCTTAGGATAGGACTGGGGAATGACATGGAGAGGAGCTGGGTGGCTGGCCCCTTCCAAGGCTGCCTGGGACACTCCACATCTGCCTTGCACATGTGGGGCCTTGGGGCCCCTCTGCGTCCAGTCAGAGCAGAGGGCAGCCTGAGGAGCTGAGGTTGACCCAAGGCCCTGACTCTCTGATGTTAGATAAGGAACTCTCTAGGGAGGAGGCGAAGGCCTCCTGTTCAGGCTTCCAGGAAGTGAAAAAGAACTTTGACCCTAAGAAGACATCCAGCCCCGCAGCCGTAACCCACGTCACACCTGGTGGCCAGACCTATTATCACCAATAATAGGTACACAGTGGGGCTGGCAAAAGGCACCATGGCCTGTGTTCAGAAGATACCTCTGTGAAGTTCTGCTACATCACAATAGCCCGAGTGACAGGGCACACAGCCAGAAATAGCACAGTGAGCCCACAGTGCCAGCACTCTGGCAAGCCAGGCAAAGTAAAGTAAGGGAGCCTAGCTTACCAGGGAAGCCTGAGGACGGTGCTTAGTTCTGAGGCTGCCATGTAGACTGTGCCCAGCCAACAGCTGTGACCATGAGGCCACTGCACCAGTTACACTGTTAATATTACGATTACCATCCCTCGCTCACATTCTGGAGACACCACCAACTCCTGTTACACAGACAAGGAAGCTGAGGCCCAGAAATCAGGGTCTTCACTAAGGTCCTTTGCCAAGGGATACTCAGGACAGATGTTCTAACACAAACTGATCTGTCAACAAGAGAAGGGGCAAGGGCAGGAGGACAGCCCTACCTGGCATGGAGTATTTGGAAAAGTCAGGTAGAGTGTGGGAGAAGGTGACTGTGCCGCCCCCACTGGGACTGGACATGCCACTGGCAACCGGCGAGGAGGACACCTTGCCATTGACGGTGGCATAGCTGGGAAGGCTGCCGGCCCGGTCTCCCACCGACATCCTCCGCTTCTCTGGCAGAGCTGGTGTCGGGCTCCCCTGGCGGAAAGCTGCAGAATCTGGCGAGGGTGAGGTGCCTGGGCTACTCAGGCCAGGGTAGTAAGCAGGGGAGACAGGGAAGGAGGGCGTGGAGGGAGCCTGGTAACCAGAGGCACTGCTCTGCCGGGACAGTGTGGGTCTCCGGTCCTCAGGAGTAGAGTAGCCACCATAGGCCACATGCCGGTCCAAGCTGGGGCTGCCAGGAACCACAGATCCAGACCCTCCCAGGTGACGGCCCAGGCTGGGGCTTCCAGGGCTGGCTGCTGCATTTCCGTGGACACTCGGGGCCAGGCTGCCTTGGTGGGCCCCAGGATGCCGGCCCAGGCTAGGGCTCCCTGGAGTGGACGCTGCACTGCTCGGGTGGTTGGAAACCGTGTTGCCATGGAAACCAGGGCCTGCTGGACCCATCACTTGGCGATGACTCAAACCAGGGCTGCCAGGGGCAGTCATGCCGGGGTTGACAGCTCGCCGGCCAAAACCAGGACTCGGGGGAGTGTTGGTACCCACTGTCCTATGGCGGGCCTGGGGGCTCCCCGGCACCATGTGGACACTGGCCATGCCAGGCTGAGGCCGGGCCTGGCTCTCTGGAGAGGAGTTGAATTGCTGAAGTGAGTAGTCAGGGCTGCTATAGCTGCTCCCCACAGCCGGGAGAGGAGAAGGGCTCTGGTAACTTCTCTGGGCCACAGGGCTGGGCTGGCCCAGGCTGCCGGAACGGAAGCTGGAATCCAACATAGGCTGGGTGGGTGTCCGGGGGCCCTGATCGCTGCTCTCCCCTGATGGAAAACTTCCCACTGAAGTGCTAGAGAGACGACAAGTTGAGAGGTCAGCACATGGCATTTAGTGAAGGGGGCTCTTGGGGGGCACCCAGGCATCCTTCCTGCCCCAGAAGCAGCAATGACAGCTCTGCTCGCAGCGGCTTAGGACATTAGGGACTTTCTACATTACCTTGTGGGACCATCAGAAGAAACTGAAGGTCAGAGGGGTGAAGAAGCAAGAAGCTCAGACTCACCCAACTTGTAAAAGCCCACAGTCTCCACCCACTATGCCTGTTTCCAAAGCTCACTGTTTCCACTGTGCCATGTTGACTTCTGAGCGGAAGGAGCCTCCCGCGCCTGAACTGAAGGTGACCATGCTGTCATGGTCTCTAACATCACAGAACCTCGCCATGGAGGGCAAATCAAGCCATCTGGCTTCTGAACCCACCCTGGCCCACCTTGGCCTAATTTCCCAGTGTGTGCTGCCGCTGTCCTTAAGCACTCAGATTACTGTCACTGGGCTTTCACTCTTGGGTGGCTTCAGAACCACAAAGAAATGGAATCATGGGGAGAGTTCCAAATTGGGGGATTTCAACTCACCATAAGCCTAGGATAGAACCTGACCCCTAAGAGAGCAAGCTACCTTAAGTGGTGAAGAGGCTCCTGTCATGAGGAGCATTCAAGCAGAGGCTCACAGACCTATTGGCCTGAATGCCAGGAAAGGAATTTCCTCCATGGGGCAGTTAGGTTAAGTGAGCTTAGAGGACCCTCCCAACTCCAAGATCCTGATAAAATTTGGCTCACAGGGGAGTGCATCTGGGCTAAGAGTCACAAGGCTCTGCTGTCACGTCAGAGCTGGTCATAGAGAGTGGTAGGGCATAATGGCCTGGCCTGGGGGCTAGGGAACCAGAATCCTCCTTGCTGAAAATGTTTTCCATGTGGAAAATGAGGGACTGGGTGAGTCAACCCTGATTCCTCTAGGTGTGGATTCTTCCCAACCATGATACAGCAGGTGAGACAAGGCTGCCAGCGCCTGGGGAAACAACAGCTCCAGAGGTGGAGCCCTGGGGAAGGAAAGGGCCTCAAGCTGCCACACTCCCTGGCAGACCCAGCCAGCCCCTCCCTAGGCTCCCTGGGTAGCAGGAACCAGGCAAGGACTAGCCCCACCCTACGTCCTAAAGGGCCCAGAGCAGAATACTGCCTCCTGCCAGCAAATAAAAAGAATGAGAGGCAGCAGGAAGCCCCAGGGTGAGCAGTGTGAGGATGGGCTGCTAAACTGGAGTTGTGGGAGACTGATCCCGCAAGAATGCTGGCTTCTGGACTCCTGTGAAGAGCCAGCACTAGGGCAGCAGGTATTTGGGGGAGGAGCAGGGAGAAGTTCTCAGGGCCAGGCTCACACCCAGGGGCTGGGGTGAGTTGGGGAAATCGCCAGCACCTGGCCTCTTCTACCTCGTCAAGAGGCTGGGCCGTGCAGGGTGGTGGGTTGTGTTGTGCAGGGCGGGGTATGCTTGGCTCGAGGCTTCAGAGCACCCCAGCTGCACCCTGATTTGGGCACCTCATTGGGCGGAGCAGAGGCCTCACCGTAGGTGAGCAGCGGCCTAAGTCAGGAGGAGAAGGGATCAGGAGTTGTGGATTTCATGGAATCCCAAGCCAGAGAGGGGTATGAGGTCCAGAAGGGATGCTCTCCACAGCTGGGGCAAGTTCCCACCAGGCCTGATCCTTCTGCAGGCCTGGCCCGAGCTAGGGTCATTTCCCTCTCCAAGGCATGGAGTCTTCACTCCCACACAGACAAGTCGCTTCTCACCGCTTCAAGCACGGGCCCTCTCTCCTCAGCTGCCAGCAGGGACTGGCCAGCTCCTATGCCCTTTTCTGGCTTCCCTCTGATGTACCCAGGTGGATGCCAGCATGCAGTTGGCACCTCACTTGCAGGCTATGGGAGCCCAGCTGCCCATACCCTCACCCCTCACGCCCCCAGGCTGAATCCCTCTGTGCAGCCCTTCCCAAGGGCTCTCTCTCTTCACCCCTTGACGTCCTGCTCATTGCCCTGCTCTCCCCACGAAGAGCTCCAGCCCTCAAAAGTCTCTTAGGCTTCCTTAGTCAGAAAAAAGGTCCCCTAGGGCCAAGGAGATGGCTCAGTGGAATAAGCGCTTCCCTGGCAAGCACAAGGGCCTGAATTCAATCCCAGCATCCATAAAAGAAAAGAAAAAAGGGCCCTTGCTCTGAGCTCCAAGCTCTTCCCTTCTCCTTCAGATGTGGACACATCTGGCTCTCATCCCAAGAAGGGCAGCACCAGGATACAGAGCAAGAGGGAGAAGACAGAGAAGAAGGTCCAGAATCACATGCCTTTGGGCTGAAGCCTATTTCTGACACTGCTTAGCAGGAGAACCTGGAACAAGCAACTTCATTTGTTTGCCTCAATTTCCTCTCTCCTGCAAAGTAATAATAGTGCTTACCAGGTAGGATTGCCATGAAGATAACTGCAGAGAGCACCCTAGGCATGTAGCACTTGCTACACGCATTACTAGGTTTTATTTCTTTTTAAATTTTTATTGGCTCATTTCTGCGGTGCTAGGGATTGAACCCAGGGCCATTGCACTGAGCTATGACCCCCCCCCCCACAGCCTTTTATACTGTTTAACACAAGGTCTTATTAAGCAGTTAAGATCCCCAGCCTGGGCTCAGACTTTCTGTCCTCCTGCCTCAGCTTTCCAGAATACTGAGATTACAAGTGTGTGCCACCATACCCAGATTTAGGTTTTAAACTTCGAACCCTTACATCCCTCACACTGGTCCATTTCACTCCTTCCATCCCCACAGTGAGCAGATGGGGTTGAGAGCAGTCTGCCAGGAATCAGAGCTCACTCATCCCAGACGCTCCATTACACTAGGGCGCAGGCCCCACTCTCTCGAAGTGCCGTGATAAAGTGGTTCACAAGGAGCAGCGATCTAGATATGATTCTTGCCCACCCGCACCCTAGGTGGCTCCACCCCAGACAGATCCCGGGACCCTTGTCCCAACCCAGGCCTGAATTCTCATTCTCGCACATACACTCCCCACTCCCGGCTTACCTGTCAGCGCTGAGGATGGGGCTGCTGGTGGAGAGGGGACTGGGGGAGGCAAAGGAGCTGCCCAGGGTCCCGTTCCTCAGCAGGGCCTCCTGGCCATAGGCCTGGGCAGCTGGGGCGCTGAAGCTCTTGGGCTCAGTGTCCTGAGCTTGGGGCCTGGCCGCTGCTGTCCGTGCCACTGACTCTACATAACTCCGGGGCTCTGGAAGGGGCAAGGGACAGAGACTGAGTGCAGGCCCCCAGGGATGAAGTGTAGACACCACCCAACCTGCCGAGAAACACAGCCTTCCTGTGTCCAGCCTACGGGAAAGACAGCTCAGAAATGGGATCACATGGGTCCCCATGATCCTGGGCACTTTCCCTGGGGGCACCCAAGACTACCTTCAACCTGAACCTGGCATGAAAAAGCATTTCCAAATGGACCCCAGATGCCCCTCTCCACATGGCCATCAGAGAGCCTCCCCCAATCCCCCCAAGCACCCAGACATCTGTCCACGGCTGGCATCCCTGTGGCCACTCCTTTCCTTCCATGATGCTGCTGCCTGGCACCCCCCAGGCCCTGCTGGAGTCTACGACTGTAGGGTGGATGGAGAGCTCTGCCCTACCTCAGAACAGCTCCCGGCTTCCACACACCCAGAAAGCAGAAACAAGCTTGCTCACCTAGCAACAGGCCAGCACCGTGAGCCACACCCAGCAAGACACCACCCACCTCCGCCTGGCATGCTGAGCATTCCTCCAGGGAAACTGTGCCAGATGGAGCTGGACATTCTGTGCCCACCTCTGGCATTTCTGCAGCACTGGGCAGCTCCCAGAGCACACTTGCACACATTCTCCCTGCTGGCCTTCAGAGAAGCCCAAGCAGAGGCTGCGAGGGACGGATGGAGCCAGGAAGGCCATTTCACAGAGGGGGGCCCAGGAACTAGCTCCGTGTTAACAGTAAGAATGAGCAGGGCACTTGGCTGCTCCAAGAATGTCATCAGGGGTCATTAAGGTTCCTCTGCCTGCAAACCTGGCATGGTCACTATCTGATGTGGGAGGGACTATGGCTGACACAGAGCCCTGCTCTGCCACACTTGAGCATCAGCTGAAACCAGCCCAAGGTTCTGAGGCATAGGGGCACAGCACCTGTGCAGCCCTATGGCTTGGGCCTCTGCAACTTTTGCTGGTCAGGACTGTGATGGCCACCAAATCAGTGAAAACAGCACTGGGACAGAGGTGACCAATATGGACCCTCACTCCCCTGAGCTGCAAAGAAGACCTCATTTAGGAAGGAGGGGTGGCAAGACCTCTTTGTAAAAGCCCAGCTTCCTTTCGAGGTCAGACTTCTTCTCCCAGACCTACAGGCCTCCCCAGCACAGACAGAGGACAGTGCTTCCGGCCTTGGCCCTATGCAGAGGGACCCTAGAGGCTTGGAAGATGCATGTACACAGGGGTGGGTGTGGGGAGGTCTCTTCGAGGTACAAGGCATGGGGTACCGTAGGTGTAGCCACCTGGTTACCTAGACTCATAAGATGAGCCAGCAAGACCCCTTGTCTTAAAAGCAGCCCAGGCTACCACCCATCTCAAGATGCCCCTGGCCAACTTGGTGCCAGAGGTTTGCGTTCTGTGCCTGAGAAGCAAGGGTCCTCTGATTCAGGGTCACAATGCAATTTTGAGAAGGACCCAGTGGTATACATCGCAGGTGTGTTAGGTCAGACTTTCTGTGTGGCAATTGCACAATTGCTCTGCTGTTGCAGTATAAAAGCATCTGTAGACAACTACAAGCCAGTGGGCACGGCTGCACCGTAACAAGTTTCTTCAAAAAGACAGGTAGCAAGAGGTACTAGGCCAGCTGCCAGTTTGCTGACCCATGATCCAACGGTCTCATCAGCCTAGAGAGGTCGATTTGCCCACAAAACGCAATCAGCAGGCACGTGCACCATGACCCCAGGGCAAGTTCCGGGCGCCCCAGAGTGGGCCCACAGTCTCACATGGGCACCTGCAAGTGACTGCTCCCCACCCCCCAGCCTGTCAGCCAGAGGAGCACCAGTTCCACAAAGGTCTGTGAGGATAAAGTTAGCAAACAATCGTGTGAGAAGAGTAGGCTTTGGAGAATATAAATATCTTACCCTGATCACAGAGCTAGCAAATGGCAGAGCTGCAAAGAGTCCGACCTTCCCTTGAACATAGAACCATGAAACTGGGAGTCAGTGGCCTTGGCATGGCTTTAGGAAGAACTCCTCCTTGCCCTGGGTTAGTAACCCAGCTTGGCAGAAGGACCATTGGAAGGCACCTCGTCTGCAGAAACGCTAAGATGACCTGGCCAGAGCCCACCCTCCCTTCCCATTCCTCACTGCCCACCCATCTCTCTCTCCCTCTGAACCCTTCCAGACAGATGCTTAGTGCAGCCTCACCCAGTTCCCACAGTGCACAGCACTCCTGCTCCCCACCTGAGACAGCGCGGGGCTCCTCCTGCCCCTCTATAAGTGCCCAGAGCCTGCCTAGCTCATCGGCCTTCCCAGTACCTCATACAGAGCCGGTAACTTCCCAGTCCTGAGCCACAGAAAGCTTGAGGCATTCGGGCCTTAGTGTGTTCCTGCCCCACCAATCACAGATGTACAACCCTTGCCCTCCAGCCCCACGCAGCCAGACGTGTCCAAAGAAGCCTGAGACCCACAGTCACTGGAGCCCAGGCTAGAAGTGACACGGATGATGCCCGAGAGTCCGTGCTCTTCTCTGCCCCCCTTCTCCATCCTCATCATTTCTCTGCCTTCATCTGCATCCCTGGATCCTCGCTTTCTCCCACCTCATCACCCCCTTGTCCTGTCACTCCAGGAGGCACTACCAAGACCTGAGCAGAAGGTAAAGAAAGGCAACGTCGATGCTCCCTCTATGCAAGGCCACAGTTGGTCCCCACCCTCTCCTTCAGGCAGTGCTGCTTCCTCAGGCCTAGGGTGACAATGGCTCCCTTCTCCTGCCAGGGACAGCAAAAGGTACGCGACATTCTTCACAGATTTGCCCAGACTTTTAAACAGTCCATTAAACCCTCCTTTAGTTGCACCACTGGGATGAGCCATTGGCTTTCTGCCAAGACCTTGATGCACACATTGGGTGAGCAACACCAATACCCTGCACTCCCCTTTAAAAATGCATGCACCCCTCTACTAAATAGGATCCCCAGAGAAGGCTCCATTGTTCACTTCCAACCTATCCAGGAGCTGCAGCCACAAGAGGAAGGACAGGCCTACACAGCAGGCTGGAGGAACCCTACCTTAGGAGTCCTGACAGATGGGAAATGCGAAGCTAAATGTGTCCTTGTGGCCTGTCTCGTGGCCACTATCTTAGCCACAGGAAGCCAAGCTCTCCAAGGAATAGGAGTCTGAACTTGAGGAAGTGGATAGAAATGGGGAGAAGGAGCAGTGTGTGAGGGTGCTGTGATGTCCAGAGACACCCCACAGGGGCTGGGGAGATGGCTCAGTGGAATAAGTGCTTCCCTGGCAAGCGCAAGGGCCTGAGTTCAATCCCTGGCTCCGCAAAAGAAAAAAAAAAAGATTAAGACCCAAAGGCTGGGAATATAGGTCAGTTGGCACAAGCTCCTACCTGGCAAACACAAGGTCCTGAGTTCAATTCCTAGTACCAGAAAACAAAAACAGAAAAAAAAAAAAAAAAAAACAGAGACACCCCACGTGCTAGGTGGCCACACAGAGCCCAGCCCCATCCTAGCACCCGTACCTTGCTTTCTACGGTTTGTCCTCGCCCTGACTGTAAAACCAAGCCCAGGGCCTAAAGTCAGTTTTCCCAAATTTCCAGGCTGATTTCCATATGAAAACGCTTCCTTTCTCCATCTGCCCCTCAGCTTTCTCTCCCATTCCCACCTTAGGATTGCATACTGATGCTTATGGGCTTTCCCTTCTTTCTCACTAGAACCTTTCCTGCCTCTGCTTCTTCTTCTTGATAAAGTGGGAACGAGAACATCCATTGGGAGTAGATGGAATATCACGAGGCAGAAACTTCCTTCGGATTCTTGCTACTGCTGGCAAGAATGGTCAGAACCACTTAGCCTTGCTTAAGCCCCAGGCTGGGCTACTCCAGCCTCCCCCACCCTGGGCACCCTGCAGCTTGCCTCTTCTCCACCAATCCTGGGCAGCTGTACCCAGGCGACGGAGCTAGGAAGGCTGGGAGGGGCACATTCCAGAAGCCTAAATCATTCCAAGAGGCTGGTGGTGCTCAGAGCAGCTGGAAACATAGGAGGGACTGAGCTCCTCCAGCCTAGGACGCCCTCCACTCCTCGCTGACACCCTCAAGTGCATTGTCAGCCTCTTGAAAACAAACTCTGGCTGAGGAGGGGGCCACCCTGAGCAAAAGCTGCGTGGTGATAGGGTGCCCCCTAACACTTGGGAGGCTCTGGGTTTCACACCAGCACTGGGAGGACGGTAAGAGGGTGAAAGAGAGGGGCAAGGAAGGAGCAAACGGGAAAGAAAACAGAAGACAAAAAGATGACAGTGACTTTGGAGGAGGAAGAGACATGTGAGTGGTGAAAAAGAGATGGAGGAGATAAACACCTGAGTCCAGATCCGAGAGCTCAGAGCAAGAATTTCACACTGTTTGGGTCGGCCCCCATCACACTGGCTCAGCACTTCTGCCTGGTCTTCGGATGCCTGAGGCCTCCCCACTTCCCCAGGCTGCCTCACTCTTCTCACCCCTCAGGCCACCCAGATGCCCCAGGACACCGGGCACCAGGAGTCCAGGAAGAAGAACCTCCGGAGGCTGTCTCTTGTCCAGCATCTTCCTCTGAGCCAAGCTGTCCACCCCACATCACCTGGACAAAGACAACCTACCCCCAGTGGCTCCTGCCCCAGGAAGCCGCTCCTGATGCCAACGTCGCATCTCGTGAGCTCCTTCCCTCGAGGAGGCACCCAGCAAAGGCATGGCCCAGATGTGGACGTGCCCCTTGTCCCCAGTGCTGTCACATGGGAAGGGATGGCCTCCACAGGCTGATGGTGCAGGCTCTCAACCGTGTCCCTGGCTAAGCGCAGGCGTGACAAGTCATGAAATCCCTCAGCAGGAGAATGTGGTTCCTACTGCTTTTTTCTTGGCACTGCTGTGACTACTAAACAAGACGTGATGAGGACCCACACGGCCTGGCTCCTGCGGGCCGTCACTCTGTACCACACATCCCTCACTCAGCGCCCCAGCCTCACTGACTGGCTCCCAGAAGCACGCTGCCACTTCCTGCCCCGGGGCCTTTGTGCGCGCCACCAACATGACACTCCTTCCCACCCCAGGGCCTTTTTCCACCCCATTCTCCTCTGTTCTTCTCCTAGCTGAGTTCCATGTTCTTTGCAGCAAGTTCTCATAAAGTTGTCTCCCTTCCTTCCCACTCACTGAATGCATAATTCTGAGTGACCCTTTAATTCTGGGTCCTGTTTGTGCATACACTCAAGAGATTCAGAGCCATATCTTACACTGCTTATCATTATATCCCCAGAGCCTTGCTTGATGCCCGGTACACATCAGCCCCAAAAACTATTATGTGAATAGAGCAGCAGCCTCCAGATCCTTCATTTCCTTCTGCTGAATAATTTGGCCACTGGTCATTTTTTAATTTATTTTGGTCTTTTTGAAACAGAGTCTCACTATGTAGTTCAGGCTGGCCTTGAACTCACTTCATAGCTCAGGCTTCACTTCAACCTGCAGTGATTCTCCTGCCTCAGCCTCCCAAACCAGATTACAGGCCTGGGCCACCACGCCAGGCCGCCCTGGTCACTTTCCCTCACAAGCCTCTTTTCCTGAATTTTCCATCAGAGAACTAGCAGGAAAGTCATGCAGACCTTCCGAGAGTTAGAAATAAATGCGCTCCAGTCTGGGTCAGGCTTTGCAGCCTGAGTCAGGAAATGCAGAACTGCCTCCCAGCCTTGCTCCCTGCCCTGCTCCCTGTCCTCCACCCACCCCCAGGCAGCAACTGGACTCCCACACTGGGGTCCCAGGGCACTGAGGCAGGACAGGCTCTAAAAGAACGGCTTCAGTCAGAGCCAGGAGATCCACAGCGCCTCCTCCACTAAGACAAACCCCAGCTCCCGGTCAGGGATGACACCAGGGTGGCTAGGAATGTTGCCCTCCAAACCCTTGACTCCGACAGACGGGAAATTGGGGAGCTCAGGGTCTTACAAGGTGAGAGCCTTTCATGAGGCACACTTTGCGGGTCTTGGCTCACCACTGTCCACACTTGCTTCTCTGTGGCACTGTGATCAAATCCAGCCAGGTCTCCTACCCTGAGCCACACCCCTAGCCTAACCCTTGCTCCTCGCAGCCACCAGAACCTGTCATCAGCCCTCTCAGGTAAACATTTGAAAGCGTGGGGGCTGGGAGCCTCCTCTGTGTCCCAGGTCTGAAGCTCAGGATCATAGTGGTGGTCCCTGTCTCCCCCAGCCACCCCTTCCTCGCTCCACTGCACGCCGCTGCTAGGAGCTACACGTGAGCCTCTGGGGCCAGCACCCCTTTGCTCCAGTCCTCATGAGACTGCTGCCAGAGCTTTCCACCAGAGGCTGCCCCCTCGGCTTGCCATGTGCACCACACAGGACTCATCAAGGCAGGACTCAGGCCAGGACTCACAGCTACCTAACTCCTTCAAACTGCTTCCCAGAATAATGTGCACAGGCATCCCAATGCGCTTGTCCGGGGTGGGTACACAGCTTTCCTGAAGCCCTCCAAGGTGTATGAGAGTCCAGAGGTAGACTGCCTACTTTCATGGCTGGTAGGAAACCAGAAAGAGGCTTCCAAAGGGCAAGATGTGGCTCTACGACAGTTGCTCTGAGCCAGGCGACACTGGTCATGTGGAGACACTTTCAGTCATCACGACCGGGTGAGCGCTACTGATGTCTGGCAAGCAGAAGCCAGAGGCACTGCACAGGGCCCGACAGGCCTGAGGGAGTGCCCAGCTGACAGCCGGTCCTGCCCACCTCTGGGTGGCTGCACACGGGCAGGTAGATGCAAAGGCCACAGGAGAGGAAGTGGCAGGAGGGTGCTTTTGTCAACAAGGTGACACCACATTTAGGCCTGGACACCAGCTACCCCTGAACGGGTGCCCAGTGGTGACAAGCTCCCTAGGCAGCATTCAGGCAGTGCCAAGAGCTGGGGACAGGAAGGCTGAGTGCCTGGTCACTTGAGATCAGGTAAGAAGAGAGGGCTGTCCCCCCGCCAACCGTGTCAAGTCCTGTGTGCAAAGCCATTCACAAGACAGCAGGAGTGGCCACACACAAACCCACACTTACCATCTGGAAGCTCAGCCACCTCCTCCCCCTCATTTTCCTCTGAGGGAAGAGGAGAAAAGAGGCAGGAAAGAGGGTCAGGTGACGAAGATGAGAGGAGGAGCCAGCAGGAGAAAGAGAGAAAGATTGGTTATTAGGGAACATTCTGGAGAAAGAACTGAATTTGCTGAGGAAAGACAGGCAGAAAAGGGAGCCTAAGGAGATGCCCCTAGGAACAGGCTGAGGCCCACTCGGCACCAGACCCCTGGAGTCCAGGGCACAACCTGAGACCTTGGCTCTCAGGAACCTGTCCCTGTCACAGCCCCTGCGGCCAGGGCTTGCATGAGTCTCAAGCAGCAGTGCTGGGCAGTGTGAGGCAGCCCGGCCCCCTGCTCTCCCCCTCGTGACTCAGTGTCCCTGCTCATGCCGACACCTCAGTGGCAGGCTGTGCTCTGGCCAATATCTGTGTGGGTTACAAACACATGCTGCTGCCACCTACCTGGCTGGATCAATCTTCTGGCTATTAAGGAGAAAAGGTGCAGTTGACCTCCAAAGTCCCAGCTCAGCCCTAAAACCAGTCTAGGGACAACTTTCTAGGCTTAGCCAGCTCCAGTTGGCATTAGGAGCCCATGGTCCCCTGGCTGCTTTCCCAGAGAAAGGTGAGGAGCCGGAAGTGGGAAGAGGAAGTCAGAGGTATGAGCCAAGGTGGTTGTCCATTCTGGAGGAGGCTCTCCTCCTCTCCGTAACCAGGACAGCTGTGAGGCCCCAAGAAGCTGGGGAGCAGCCTTGATAGTCCCAGAATCTGGCTCTGTCCTTAGCAGCAGGGCCAATGCTGCACCACTGGGGATATGAACAAGGGGAGGCTCCTGGGGGTGGCAAGAGCCTTGGCCAGGAAGGGAGACCCAGGCTGAAGGGGCAAGGACCCAGGACCTGGCATCTACTGAGTCATGGGTTTCTCAGGAAGGCTCTGAGCCTAAGAGGCAGAGCAGGAAACACCCCAAATTCAGGACTCTGGGCTCTGAGGAGAGCAGACACAGCAGTGGCCAGTAGGCTGGCCGGGGATGCCAGGCTCCTAGCAGAGAGCCTGACTCACCCCATAAGGAAAGTGAGACCAGGTCTCCAAATCCCCAAGTCCAAGGAGGCAAAAACAGATAGAAGGGCTACAAAGGGATGGGTCACCCCAAGCTCTGCACAAGGCTCGACCTCAACAAGAATGTAGGGCCCCTGGCCATCTCTCTCCAGGAGGGTCCCACAGAGGTGTTCTCCGGCAGCTGTCAATGAGATCCCTTCCCAGGTGTACTGTCTCCACTGCCACTGCCCTCTCAGTTGGTCACTCACCGCCCGTGGGGTGCAGCAGGATGTCTGCTGGGTTGTGTGGTTTCAGGCCCAGAGCAGATAGGGGCGTCTTGGCCAGCCCTGGAGGGGAGCGCACTGTGCAGAAAGAAAAGCAGAGAGGCAGGGAGTCAAGAGGAAGAGCAGGAGGGCTGGCAGCCCTGCAGCCCTTGCAGGGGTGCCAGACAGCCCACGTGGAGGTGCCAGCAGCCTCAGCTGGACAGCCACGGAACCAACCCTGACCCGCTCTCCGGCTCCACTGCCCTTCCCTGCCTCTGTGTTCCTCCACATTTCAACAGTTTGAAGGACAAAGGGAAAGAGTTAGGAAATGACATGCTTGTCCTGGCCCTGTCCCCAACCCTATGAAAATAATTTCTACCCCTGAGCCCTCAGCTTTAACTGCAGCTCCCTTTACAGTATGTAGCTCATGGCACACACATGACCTTTTTCCATATTTATATAATGCCCTCCTTTCTTTCCCCAACACACACAGATTCTAAACCAGGCATGTGCATGGACTCAGAGAAGGTTAAATGAAAACCAACTCTCACGATGACACATTCTGACAAGGACGGGGTAGAGGGGCATTGCAGGTGGGAACCCTAAAACTTAGGGTCCCTTGCAAGTGCTGGCAGGAAGACCCCTCTTGGCTTGAGGCTCTGTACCTCTACCTCCAAACCTCAGTGCTCTAAAGGAAGAAACCCAAGCAGGCCAGGCCTAAGAGCACCAGCTTCCCCACAAAGCCAGGCTCCACCCAAGCCACCCAGCTGGGTTACAAGTGTCACATAACACACAAGGTCAAAAAGGGCTGCCGGGCTGTTTCTCATCAGTCAAGGATCTGGGCTGAGCTATGCCCAGTCACAAGATGTCTCAGTGACAGCCATCATGTCTCACCTCTGAGAACTCACAAAATGAGCTCTGGCTCCTCTCAGGGAGACTGGCCACCAGCAGAAGGTGTAGCTCTCAGAGATAATCCCTGCCTGCCTGATGGTCTCAATACACGACCGTGGCCCCCGGATGCCCAGGATCAGAGACGTACAGGAAACAAACAGCAACAAAGGAGTACAGTCTCAACGCAAGTGGCACACACAGTCAAATTGTGTACATGCAGGAATGCATGGCCACGCACGTTGGAGCAGGGGACATCTCAGAAGTTCCAAGGGATAGCCCACCTGTAGCTCTCCACTATCTCTCTGTCCTTATATGTCCAAGGAATAGATGAAGCATGGGGAAAATCTGTGTGTCAACATACACCTCCAGGTACTGGGAAAGCCTAGGCCTTTCCACACGCTCTATTGCCTAACACGGGTCTTATAGACACTACTCAAGCATGTTTGCTCACAAGTGTTTGTCAGATGCCTGGCTCAGTGCATGACTGTGGAGGAAAGAGCCCAGCCCACAACTCCAGGCCTCAAGGCCACAGGGACAGCAGAGGGGCAGAGAGATCCACGGGAGAAGGTGAGGAGAATGAGAGGACCCAACATGGGTTCCAGCTTTCTCCCTGTCCTCCACCAGCTCCCATGTGACTCAGTCCCAGGAAAAGTGGCCCTTGTGAGGGAGCCGACAAGTGGGTGGTGCTCAAGCCCAGCAGCCTTCGGCTTCCTGCGAGAAACATTCCTGACATTTCTCTGCCTGACATCCTCTCCCCCCCAGTCCTGTGCAGTTATGAAACCTTTGACTTACCCTCATCCCCAGGGCACCCTGGCTGGCCACGGGTAGGGAGAGGCAAAGGCAAAACTCTAATCCTAGCACAACTCAGATGGCTTACACTCCACACAGCAGAAATCCCATCCCTGTCTGTTTGCATCCACCAGTGCTTAGAAGTGGTTGTGAAGGTGGAAGATCAAGAGCCGGGACACAAACACCACTGAGTCACAAGAGGCCACAGAGCTGGCCCTGGAGTCCACAGCTCGAAGGCGGCACTCATTCGAGGTCCAGCGTAGCAGCCATGAGCCTTATGAGAACTTGCAACCCGCTGATCCGAGCTGGGCTGGGTTGCAAATACCAAATGCACACCAGGATTCAAACAGAGTGCAAAAAAGGGCTCCAAACAGCATGTGTTTTGTACTAATAAAATATTGATGTCTCAATATTTTAGAATGAACCAACAGCAAAAAGAAAAGATGTTGATACCTATATTTTTATTGTTTACCCACTGAAATGATAATATTTTGGATACAATAAAGATGTTATTAAAATCAATTGCACCAATTTCCTAACATGTCTTTCAGGGCAGCTACTAAGAATCTGAGTAACAAAGGTGTTCCTATTTTGTTTCCATGGGACAGCCAGAGTGATGGCTGCCAGGAGCCACTGCACCGTCATCACTTCTGCCTCCTGCGTGTCTGAGGGGGCAGCCAGCACAGGTTCCCCTGGCGCATGCATCAGGAGCCACTGCCACATTCCGTGATGTACAGGACAGAAGATCCCCAGCCAGCGCCAGTCTGCCGTCCTCACGGAGGAGCAAGGCCCAGCCACCCTGCCCCGAGCAGCCAGTTCCACTTCCTCTGCCTGCGCCCAGGCTTCTCAAGGGGCCCTGAGCTCTCGCAGGCTGCTGGGGCTCCATTTCCGCACTCCCCACAACCACTACCTCACTCCTTCAGGGCACGTCCCTCATAAAAAGAAACACTGACTGCCTCACTCTTGGGCTCATCCAGGACCTCTCTTTGGCTGCCCTTTGGAGTTTATGTAGATGCCCGTGCCTAACAGACCCCACAAATTTCCCTGGAGAAAGCGACCCAGGTCAACTGGAACGGAAAAGTATTTTGATGCAGATGGCAATGGGATCAGAAACAATGTCAAGGTGAAGTGACAGGATGGTGGATGTTTTGAGTGCAGAATGAAAAAGGACTTCTACAATTGAGGAAACCCCAGAATGTGAGGGTCCCACAGTCCATCATACTGGATCCCGCCACACTGCCAGGACCTGCCTCAGTTGCTCTGTACCGGCCTCAATCTTAGATGTGAGAGTAGACAAGGGAGAAGCCAGCACAGTGGAAGAAAAGAAGTCTAAGCGGGGTTTGCAAATTCTAACCTCACACTACGCTGCTGGCAGCTCTTCCCACCCCTCCCCCCTACTGGCCAAGGTAGAGATAAGGAGCTGGAGGAAGCCGGGAGAAGACAGGCTGCATCTTGTACAAAGAATAACCACTAACACAACAATATGCAATGTGTGAATTATTGAAACGGTCCTACTAATTTGATTTGAAACTGTCTCATTGCTATTTGTTTCTCAATAAAATTACGCAGAGTTCTTACCCCCAGTGGGTGGTGGGCTGCTAGGGGAGCTTCCTTCCATCTCCTCGAAGGCCTCCTTGTAGCTGTGCAGGTGGGGCTGTAGGGGAACAAAGGGGAGAAAAAGCTGGAGTCCTGAGAAGGCAAGATTGCCCTTGAGATGACCTTGCGCATCAGAACAGCAAGTTAAACAGGGATGAGTTGCTTCCTTGGCTCGGCCATTACCACTGCTAAGGTAAACCCAAGATCAAGGCAGAGCCTGGCCACGTTCTGCTCCAACTTATCACTGGGAGTTCGGGGCTGGGGCTATGTGCAAGGCCGTGTCAAACACAGAGTGTAGGAGCAGTCGACTTGAACTGATTCAGATCAGGGATATAAGGAAGGGGCTGGAGGCGGTGGGCTTGTATCCTACCAGAAGGCAAGTGAGAAAAGTGTGGGAGGCCTCCCACATCCCGGATGACCCCCTAGGCAGGGCGTTACAGGACAGCACAAACATCCAGTGTGGCTGCTGGACCATCTGCATCAGACTCTGTATCAGGCTACACATTTAACATGCAGACTCCTCGTTCCCTTCCTAGATCTTCTATGCTGAGATCTCTGGAGGTGGACTTGGGAATCTATAGTCTGAATACACTCCACAGTGGTTCTGCACGCTGAAACTTGAGATTCACTGCTTCAAACTACTGAGGCATCCCAGAAATACAAACACTTTGGCATGAAAACTAAAATCTCCCAAGACAACTTTCCAGGAAGGACTTCAACATTTTTATCGGTCCATCTGACCTGATTTGTGTTCTCAAGCTTGAGGTCACCTATGGCCGCCCCAGAATCCTTACCACGCTGTCAGGGGATTCTGGGAATAGAGAAGGGGACTTCCATCTCAGCAGTAACCTAGGAAGTGACAGTATGAGAGCTACTGGAGGAAGGGAATGGGCTCTATGTGCCATACACCAAGAAGAGACCTGGGGTGAGGAACTGAGGGGAGAAAAACCACTATGCTTACTGATAAGTCAGTGCCAAGCTGGTTGCCCACTTCCTGGACTCACCTCTTTGGGTCGCCCTCCAGGATTGAGGGCAATGGTAAGAGCCAGCTCTGGGGAGACACTCTGGACAGGGGAGCGAACCCCAGGGCTCCGGGGGGATGTGGCTTCAGGAGACTGGCTCTCATAGTGTCCGTCACTGGCTGCTCTCCTCCGGAGCGGAGCTGGAGGCTCGGCAGGCTGCCTCTCTCGAGCCTGCACTCCTGGAGGAATGGGAGGGCAGGGAGGGCAATGAACATATTATTTAAGAAATGATCCATCATGTCTAAACCCCCAGAGAAGGCAGCACTGCTAGCCCAGGGGCAGAGCCAAACGGGCTGCCTCCCCTTAGCACCTCACTCAGCCTTCCAGAGCCCAGCTCTGCTCACACCCTAGGCTATCTCTGCAGGTTGAGGGACCTGCTTGCATTGGGCTCAGCCTTTACTAGAACCTCTACTCCATACGCAGCACTGAGACCAAGTGCAC
Organism: Ctenomys sociabilis; assembly: GCA_004027165.1. NCBI lineage: Eukaryota > Metazoa > Chordata > Mammalia > Rodentia > Ctenomyidae > Ctenomys > Ctenomys sociabilis. The sequence goes on from PVKA01031130.1 coordinate 25,373, forward strand.
AAAGGACTGATAGAAGAAACAGATGTCAGCTCCTTCCAGCCCCTGGAGGCCGAAGGCCAGAGCTTCCAGACAAGGGAGGGGAGACAGAGGGAAGACAGGGTCTCCAAGGCAACTGCATCAACTAAAAAGCAACATCAAACCCAGGGGGAAGAACTCTTGGAAAGGGCCAAATTGCATCATCTTGCAAATGGTGCTCCCAAGGAAAGATTGTAAAATGACTCAGTCTTGTTCTGGAGCTCTCAACCCCAACTGTCCCCAGGAATATTCCTGACCCTCCCTGAGGTTCCCCAGCCTTCACTCTGTGCACCCCTGAAACTTCTTACCAACTTCCCTTATACTGGTCGCTTAGCTACTCCCATCCACCTCCAAAGCCATGAAGGCCTCACCCCACCACCCTGCTGGAGGGAAGGCAGCAAGAAGTCCCGTGCTCTGTCTGTGTCCGCAATTCCCATCCAGCTCTGCCCTGTAGGCGAGCGTGTTGTTAGCCTCACCCTGCTTCCTTCCCACTCCCTCCTCCCACAGCTGGGCTGGAGGCATGGAATCCATTGCCTCACTGAGCTGGCTCCCAGAATCCTAGAGAAGTTATTTCCAAGGTCCCTGGGGCAAGACCCACCCCAAAGGGTATACTCCTAGACCTAGATCCAATAATCTTCCAAGAGACTTGTCTTTTTAATTTATTTTAAATTTTTAAAAATATTTTATTTATTTATTTGGTACAGGGTCTCACTACATGGCTCAGACTCACAGTGATCTTCCTGTCTCAGCTTCCCCAGCACTAGGATTATAGGTGTGCACCACCATGCCTGGTTTTGGTGGCTGGCACAGCTCGCCTGGGGTTTTGGGGCTGGCATGGCATACAGTACAGGGAATTGAACCCGGGTCCTTGTGCTTGCCAGGAGGCACTTGGACTGCTAAGCTATCTTCCCAGCCCCTTCCAGGAGACTTTCTGTGCTGCCTTCACTACCACATATTAAGGTTAACTAAAGGACCCTGAATACTTAACACACAGCATATGTGAGAGTGTACACACGCACACACACACATGCACACGCACCCACATGCGCGCGCACACACGCACGCACACGCACACACACACCCCTGGCACCTAAAAACGTGCTAATGCAACTAAGGCAAATTCTCCCCCACGCAGACCGAATCTGTTTCCAGCTACAGTGGGACGTGCAAGCTGCAGGAAAAGCCCCAGCCTGACACCACCACAATAGCC
>PVKA01031131.1:0-26593 GCA_004027165.1 Ctenomys sociabilis
GACACAAGCAAGGGGGTCAGGCCCTATACCAACCCAAACAGGGTCTGTCTCCTCCCCATTCCCATTGCTTGTGGACAGTATGCCCCGCCTTGGCTGGGGGTACTGCCACCTGGTGACTCCACACCCTGGAGGGGTAGGCACTGGGTCAAGGAAGTGTGGAGAAGAGCTGTATCCAGAAGGCTGACTGTGCAGGTGTGCAGGTGCTCAGGGGCCACCCAGAGCCGCCCAGAAGCCTATCTATTATTCTCCAGCTCCTCGCTGGGGCCCCAGGGCCTTTCCTCATCTAGCCTCAAAAGAACAAGTGCCAGACACTGAGGACTCTGCAGCACTGGTTCTACTTATTAAGTGACCAGGTATTTGCACCGCGAGTCCAGAAACACGGCTTGTGGCATCTGAGCTCCGGACCTTCACACTTGGTTTCAGGAGGGCCATCGGGGGATCCAGGAACTGGCTTCCATCCATGTCGGCATTTGCACTGAAAACCACCCGCAGTGTTGATGCAGTGGGTGGTGTTGTGGCACGGTTTCTGTCCAGACATGCATTCATTCACATCTGAGGACAAAGCCAGGCCATCAGACCCATCCAACTGGCTCATACCTGCCCCCAACTCAGCACCCCCTGCCCACTTGTCACTGCCCTAAGCCGGGGATCTTTCTTGCATGTGCCACCACCTGGTGACCTCCAGTTCCACCTTCAGAGAACCTTGTGGTGGCCTCACTACATGGAGGACACTGCAGGGAGTATCTTCATTTTTGCAGAACCGGGGATTGAACTCAGGCTCTTGCACTTGCCAGGGAAACACATATTCCACTGAGCCATCTCCCCAGCCCCAGTATCTTCATTTTTAAGGAGAGAAACTGAATGCAGGCAGCTGGACTTCCTGAACACAAGTCCTTGCTCCTCCCTGGCCATGGCAGAGGCTGCCCTTCTCAGGACTGGAAGTGACTTTTTCTTCTATTTATACATGACCATGCAGAAGTGGTGACATCTGAGGGACTCCACTGGGACCCCCAGTCCTCGCCCTTCTCTGTCCCTGGATGAGACCTTCCGGGAAGTTCTGTGAGAACTGCTGCTCTCCACCCTCCTCAGCACAGATCCTGCCTGGACACTTCCCCAGCTCCTTCCAGCCTCATGCATCTTCCCTGGGCTTCTACCTGTGCACTGCCTTGGGCCTTCCAGGGTGAATTTAAACCCTGAAGAGCAATTACAGATGTATTTGCCTTCATCATTGTAGTAGCTAGGGCCCAGGCAGGCACTGTGGTCCTGTGTTGGCTGATTCACATCTGGAAGGAGAGGGGAGGGCACTGCAGCTGTGGGTAGCTTCTTTGCTGGGAGCTGGCCAGGCTTCCTGGCACCGAAGCATCTGGAGGATTCCACCATCTCCTCCCTGGGCTATGGCGCCTTTTCCAGTTCTCACCAAGGCTACCAATGGTGAGTGTGGTGGTTTGGATGCTGTCGTCCACATGTGGGCAAACGCTGCTGAGACCTCCCAGCCCCAGCCCTTTTTGCCTCCCCAGGCAGCTCCCAGCAGTGGCAGGGGCGTCACCACCACTTGTGTCCTAGCCTGAGGATCTGGAGCTGAGCCCGGATGGGCCTCACGAGACCCAAGTGCAAGAGAGATCCATGTTCCCAAGCAGCCCATCTTGGCTCCAAGTGGTGGCCTGTGACCTCATTCCATCTGGGCTCCTGTCTCGCGCTTGAGGACCCTTGGACTTTTCGTGACCTTTCAGGACAACACTGTCATCCCCACCAGCTCCATGGAGGTGAACACAGGTGCCTTGAGTCAGGGCCCCTAAGAGTCTCAACTGCAAGAATAGGAAGCAAGGATGCCAGGGTCCAACCAGGTTCTCTCTGTGACCCCCACAGAGGCAGCCGATGGTGACAATTTGCATTCCAGTCCTGGGCCAACTCCAGGAGCCAGGTCAGAATCAGGTGCTGATGGGGTGAGTGTTAGCATCAAGCCATTCAGCAATCTCTGCGTCACCTCCCGCCAGGATGCAGACCTGGGGCCTGGCTGCCGTCTCTGTACCCTTGCAGCTGCCCTCTTGCTGTGGTCCAGACTCCAGTGTCATCCTCTACCCAACTCATGCCGTGTTTGAGACCTTGAGACCACCCTACCTGGCCTGGCCCAGCCTTTTCCTGCACCCCCCAGCTGGACCAGTGACTGAGGCTTTGGGAGGGGAACCTGAGCACATGATGTGGGGACTGTGTGCCTACCCGCTTTCCTTCTTCTGGAGGATCCAGCTTGAGTCCCTGGGTCCATGGTGACTGTAACTTCAGGGAAGTTTCTGGGCACAGCTGAGCCTGAAGTGGCAGGCGTTGTTGTTTCTGGGAATGGGAAGAAGTTGCCAAGCTGACGGGAATGTGCATTTCTGAGCATCTTAGGCACCACCCTTTCCTGTTCATGCAAATTAGATGCAAATAGAGGGAATGTTCGATCTCCCAGAAGTGGAAGGTTCTGGATCTTGGAGAACCACATAGGGAAATTATGACAGATGACCTTATGACATCCAGAGAAAGTTTCAGCCACCATGGCGCTATGACACGGGTAGATACGTCCTTCAGTGATGAGATAGGGCCTCAGGTATTAGGTGCCACTCCAGTTTAGCAAACTCCTCTGTGTCACCTGCTGTGAGGCTCAGGGGCCATGTCACCTTGCCCCCCTGCCCATGTAATTCTGTGCCCAGCCATTACGTTCCCCACCCATGCTGACTTGTTTCTAACACAGCAGAATTAACAACCTCACCACTCGGTCCTGAGGGCTTGGGCCATGCTGAGCATGCAGGGTCTCCATGGACCACTGTGCTGCTTGTGCACTACGCGATGGTACTGGTCCACCAGGATGTTGGCCCATGGTCCATCTGTGTCCATGTAGAGGGGAGGGCCCTTTTCCCGATTTAGGCCCTCATTCGCCAGCAGCGTGGTGGACGGAGCACCCCAGTGGTGTAGATCCCCTTTTCTTCGGTCCTCTGCTATCCTCGTGCAAGCACAGCAGGAGGGACGGGCCTAGGACATAGGCTGTAGCTCTTCTTTTTTTTTTCTTTGGTGGAACCGGGGATTGAACTCAGGCCCCTGCGCTTGCCAGGGAAGCACTTATTCCACTGAGTCATCTCCCCAGCCCTGTAGCTCTTCTTGGACCCTTGGCTCAGCTTCAGCCTCTCTTCCCTGACCTCTAAACTCTACATTAATTCCTCTACATTAACCCCCAGGGAGCAGGTTCCCCTTGGCCAGTACATGTATGACAAGACCACAACTAGAATCAGCTCTGCAGCCCTCTGACCATGCCCCGGGGATACCCATCCAGAAGAAGCCAATCTTAAGAAGTTCTCTGCAGTGAGCTCTTGACAGCATGCACAAGCTCCTCGGCTCCGCCCCTGGCTCCACAAGAATACAGGAAGTCCCTAGGTCATCGCTAACAGCAGTTGCCATGAACCTTGAGTGGCGCAGGCCTTCAGATCGTATTTACCTTCCCAGCAATTTGTGTGTGTGTGTGTGTTTGCACACACTCATGCATGTGCACACATGCACCAGGAATCAAACTCACAACCTCATGCTTGCTGACCAGGTGCTGTGCCACTGAGATAGACCCATGGTCCTACCTTTTCAGCAATTCTATGAAGCAAAAGCCACCATTCCTTTTTACAGGTGGGTAAAGGGAGGCACAGAAAGAGCAAGTAACTGTCCAAGAATAGAACAAAAATGAAGCTACTACTGCCAGGCATGATGGTACACGCCTGTACCCCAGCTCATGGGAGGCTGAAGAGGGAGGATTGTGAGTTTGAGCCCAGCACTAGAAACTTAGTAAGACTCTGCCTCAAGATTTTAAAAAAAGAGCTGGGGACCCTTTTTCCCCTCTTTATTTCTCATCTACACAGAATCACAGTATTACCACATGTCACTCAACAGGGTTGCTGTGAAGGTAGCAATGTCATTTGTAGAGCCACAGGGATGGGGCCTTCCCCTGAACCAGCCTGCCGCTCTGTGCAGGCAGACAGGTACACGCACACCTGTTCTATGTCAGACATCAGGAACCAAATCCATACCAGGGCCCAGCCTCTGGCTGCTATGGCTCTGGCACCCCCAACCTCAGGAAAAGGAGGTGTGGGATGCAGGGAGGTCCTTACCACGACATGTGTTCTCACTCTCATTCTTGAACCTTGTAGCTCCAGAGGTGGGCTTATATCCTGGGCTGCACTCACAGTGGTAGCTCCCCTCTGTGTTCTTGCAGTCTGCAAAGCGCCCACAGTTCACTTGGACGGCAGACAAACACTCGTTGATGTCTGGAACACAGCAGGAAAAAGGGTCAGCTCCCGTCCCCAGCATGGGGCCTGAGGGGGAGACGGGTGCTTTGGGAGGAGCCTGGGCTTGCACAGCAGCGGCTGTGCTGCAGCTGAAGCCCACACAATCCATTCTCTTCATCCTGGTGCCCTGGCTGACACCCCAGATTTGGACACAGGGCACAGTGACAAGGTGAGGGGCAGGCAAGCAGCTCAGCATTCCTCTCAGTCCTAAGGACAACTTGAGGCACAGACTCACAGCAGCTGAATCCCGCGCGCGCACTCTCTCTCCAGGAACACACTTTCACACTTCTGGAAGGTTTTTTTTTTTTTTTTTTTTTTTTTTTTTTTTTTGGCAGAACTGGGGATTGAACTCAGACCTTTGTACTTGCCAGGGAAACTCTCATACTTCACCTCTCCTCCTCCTCTTCTCCCTTCTATTTGAGACACTGGGGACTGAACACAAGGTGTGCTTAACTACACTTCCAGCTCTTTTTACATTTCCTTATTGTGAGACATGACTTTTTATTTTCTGGCAGAACCGGGGATTGAACTCAGGCCCTTGCACTTGCCAGGGAAGCACTCATTCCACTGAGCCAGCTCCCCAGCCCCGAGACATGACTTTTTAAAAATTAATTTTATTGAGAAACAAATAGCAATGAGACAGGTTAGTAGGTTACTAACAGGCTAGTAGGACAGTTACAATAATTAATACATTGATGTGAGATACGATTTTGCTACGTCACTAAATTGCCTAGGCAGCTCAAACTTGCAATCCTCCTGCCTCAGCCTCTCAAGAGTGCTAGGATTATAGGCGCACATCACCATTAACATCTCTTCTCAAGGTGACCGTGCTGAGGTTTCCATTCAAAGCCTACCACTTCCAATTCTCCCTATGTTCCCCTGCCCCGCCCCTCACATGCTTGCCCATCCCCAAGCCTCTACCGTCACAATTCTCCTCGAAGGTGACGCGCTCAGGTGAATATCCAGGGTTGCAGAAACAGGAGTTGTTGGAACATTTGGAGTTTGGAGGGCAAGGCGGGGAACAGTCTAGGAGAGCAGAAAGCATGGTCAGAGGGGAGATCCCAGCCCGCAGTTTCCCCTGCAAACTCCCTTGTGGGTGGGCTCAGTGACCCCAAGCTCCACTCTGGGCCACATGGCCCAGTCAACTCACCTGTGTTTTTCTGGCCTCTGGCTTCCGACAAGCTCAGCAGAACACACAGCACTGTAAGTGACAAAGCAGGTCAGCGGGGCTGGGTGGGGAAGGAGGCCTGGGGGAGAAGCATGAGAGGCCTGGGCTGCCCCCTCCTGAGCTCAGGGAGGGCAAGAAGATGACCCCGATCTGGGCTCTGTTCCACCTCCAGGATGGAATCAGGAACAGAGAAGGGAAAGCCTGAGCCAGGGGTGAGGATTGAGTAGGTGGTCATGGCTCAGCTGCCAGCATTCCTGGCCTGTGCCTATGTGCTGGAGCCTGAGGCTGGAGGAACATAAGTTCAAACCCAGGCTGGACAACTTAGCAAGACAGTCTCAAAATAAAATTTAAAAAAAAAAATAAAAAGGAGGTTGGGATACAGCTCAGCAGCACAGCACCTGCCTGACAAGCACAAGGTCTGAGTTCGATTCCTTATACCAAAAATGAATAAAAAGGGCTGGAGATGGAGCTCAGTTTGAGACCTTGGCTTCAATCCCCAGAACATAAAACAAATAACAAAACCAATAGCTTCTGGGCTAGCACTGTTCCAGCTCCCCAGCCTGGTTCTCAGAAGCTCTGGCCTGCCCTGCCCTGCCCTGCCCTCGGAGACCTGCGCACCTGCCCCTCCACCACCAAGGGAGCCCCAGAGCTTCCCTTGGAACCCAGGAAGACACTGTGGTCACTACAGACTCAGCCTCAGACCCCTGCTGAGACCTCCACCAGGGCCTTAGGACATGACAATGTCCCTGCCAGCACTGGGGCAGAACCTTGAGGATCCAAATAAGCCTGGGAGCCTGGATGGCAGTATGGGCTAGGCATGGGGACCCAGGCCTGCGAGTCACTTCCTGGGCCGAGGGGAGGTGACTCCCTGCCCCTGGGGGTACTCAGACCCTGCAGTACTATGCAAGCATGCATTCTGCAGCTGTGGAGCTGTGATGGGGGTCTCCCAGCACTCATCTGTGTCTATACTCAGTGCCCCTGCCTAGAGGACCATGGAGTACAATGAACCTTACCCCTCCCTGTGGGGATAAAATGAGGCTGGAGCACCAAGCCCACTGCCTCCCTAGCACCCAGAGCCCTGCTAGCTTCCTCCTCCCTGGCCACAGGGCCTGGCCAGCCCTCCCCACACTTCCTCTTCCAGGGACCACAGTGACCTCGGGCTGGATTCTTCAGTGTCCCCAAAGCCACAAGCAACGCCTTTCAGGCTCCGCAGGACCCAGCAGGCAGTCTGTGTTTATGGAGAAACTGAGGCCTGGAGGATCAGGACACGTGGCATGGACAGAGGGGCCTGGAAAAGGTGGATTTCAGGAACATGGTCCCAGCCCAGGAGAGCTCCCTAGGACACTCAGCCAGGGCTGCCCCTCCCATCCCCAAGCCACCAGGCCTGGGTGTCCACATCTGGGGACTCGGAATTCAGCCAAACAGGAGCTGGAGCAGAGCTGCTGGCCATCCGCTCCCACATCTGCTTCTCATTGTCAGCAAGCAGGAAGGGCCCTGTCTGGGGAAACTGGGGGCGTTGGGGTAGCTGCCCGTTAAGGACCCCAGAGCCCTGGCGCCAGACCGAAGGTAATTCATCACCACCACAACAGTGACCTACTCTGGGCTATAAAACCATCCTATAACATGGAGGGCCGCCTTGTTCCTTTTTATCTGGAGTTTTGGCACTGGACTGCCCTGCCACTGAGCCACACCCCCAGCCCTTTGTAAGTGCTCCCAGGCTGGGCTGAAACCGGCCATCCTCCAGCCTCAGCCTGCCCCAAGGCAAGAGACTGGGAGTGTGCCACCGCACCCAGTAAGGCTCCATTTCATAGCTGAGGCCAACAGTGCCCCGGGCTCTGTCACTTGGCCCCAACTCAGCTGGCCGAGCCCCAGCAACTGTCCTCCAGCAACTGTCCCCATACGGCTTCTGTCCCCACTCCTGAGCCAGGGGGCACTATGCTGCCACCTGCCACGGCAGCCAGCGAGTCTATTTCCCCAGTGTCATTTCTGCACTCTCCGTGGTGCCTGTTGCTCAGGCAACGGTGGCCCCACAACCTTTAGGGTGTGGCAGGGAGGGGAAGTGACAGCAGTTAGGTTTTTTTTTTTTTTTTTTTTGAATAGTTAGGTTTAGCTCAGCTAAAATCCCGCAGGCTACGGCCCAGTCCCAGCCTGCTTCTAGGGCTCAGAAACCCAGGGCATTGAGACCATCCTGCCCCCCAGATGGTGGGGACGGGGTGGGATGACCCCAAGCGCCGGGCGGACACCAGCCGCCGGTCCCGCCCGCTCTATACTATGTCCGCTGTCCCACAACATCAGCCCTCGCTCTGCGCCACTGTTCTTTCTTTTAATTTTTGTTTGAGAGTTTGGCTGAGGTGCCCAGGTTGGCTAAGCTCAAACTTGCGATTCTCCAGCCTCTGGCTCCCGAGTACCGGCACGACGGCATGTGGCTCCCTCCACGCCCTGCTCGCTCGCTTTCTTTTCCCCGAGCCTCGGTTTCTCCTCCGGGGCGCGACCTCTGCACAGGGGCGCAGGTTGTCTGCCCAGCCACGCGGCCCCCAAGAGTCCCGCTCCCGCCCTGCGCGGGCTACAGGTCCTACCGAGCAGTTGGCGCGGCGCTCCCATGGCTCAGCCGGCTGGGGACGCTCGGACCGGGACGCGGCAAGCCCGGCGCGCGCGCGGAGGATCCTGGAGCGGCGGAGCCAGCGGGGTTTTATGGAGAGGGAGGTGCCAGCCCGCCCCGGAACCCCGGGGGCGGGAACACGTGGGACAGGCCGACAGTGCCCAGATCAGCTCCACTGGCCAAGGGCGCCCCGCAGCCGCTGGCGCGGGAGAGCCGAGACCCTCCTGACTCTGCCTGTGTGGGTGCATGAGGAGGGAGGGATTTTCCGCAAGATTTGCCTAGTTTGTATCCTCGGTGGGTGGGGACTAGCCAGGGGGTAGCGCAGTGCCGGCGTAGGACCCCAGCACTGAGGCAGAAAGTTTCAAAGTTGGGCCTTGCTAGACCTTATTTCAAAAATAAAAAACGCGGCGAGGATGTGACTTGGTCGCAACGATCCTGGGTAGAAAGGGAGGAAAGGAGAGAGGGACAGAAATGACCCAAGTCTCCTGGAAGGGTTGCCCTGTGCTCTTGCTTGGGCCACCAGGGCTGCCCCTCTTTTTCACCTGGGGAAATTAAGGCAACAGGGCTGGGGCTGCAGCCTGCATGGCGGGATGGGCATGCACAGCCCGTGGTGTCTTCCCTGAACTCTGAAAAAAAAAAAGAGGGAGTCAGAACTGGCAGTGGTTTTAGGGTAATGTGGGAACCATAATAACCAGCAAGGAATCAGAGGATAGGATCTGAGGATCCCCAGGCCTCAGCCATGCTAGGCAAGAACTTTACTAATGAGCTATACATCCATCCCTTCTCTAAATTTTACAAGGTATTCATGCTAAATTGCTTGAACTTGGGATCCTGCTGCCTCAGCCTCCTTAACAGCTGGGATTACAGATGTGTGCCACTTTGCTGAGCTGAGTTTGGCCTCTTTCTGCTGACAGCTGCCCCTACCCCAGGTGGGCAGGTCACAGAGAGACCCTATCCATCCTACCCTGACCTTGTTGCTCCTCCCTTTCCCCTTTCCTCGCAGCTCCAGTTTTCCTTGTGGAAACCAGAAACACAGTGACCCCAGGCCTTCTTCAGGGTGGTCCCCTCAGCATGAATCCTTCTTACTCCCAAGAAACTGACAGCTTCCTCTCTTTCCTCTTTCAGGTTTATGTTCAGACATCCTTTTATCCACCCCACATGCAAACTGTAAGATGTCACCCTGGTCACTCCAGTCTTTCTGCTTTTTAAGTTATTATTATTTTCTTTTTTTGGAGACAGGGTCTCATTATGTAGTGCAGGCTGTCCTTAAACTCATTATGTAGCTCAGTCTGACCTCAAACTCAGTGACACTCCTGCCTCAGCCTTCCAAGGACTGAGATCACAGGTGTGTGTCACCACGCCAGGCTCCAGCTGCACTCTTGATTGCTATCTCGGGGCTGGTTCTGTGAGGGAGGCTGTTGGCTTCCAGGAATGGTCAGTTCTGCCCGGGGGACACAGCCTCACCATGGTGACCTCATCCAGATGATCTATTCCCAGACATTCTGGATTCAGAAGTGAGCACATATTTAAGGCAGTGGCTAGAGAGGCCTTATGTGGGCTGGGCACAGTGTGTTACAGAGTTGGCACTCAGATGCCTCCTCTGAGGACCCTGGGGGCTGGGGAGATAGCTCAGTGGAATAAGTACTTGCCTGGCAAGCAGCAAGTCCTGAGTTCAATCCCTGCCACCAAAAAAAAATGAGGATCCTGAACATGGACTCAGGTCCCCTCATCTTGGTACGTGACACAGGCTGGGGAAATTTAGGGCTCCAAAGCTTGGGGTGCTAGGTTGTTTTTTTGTTGTTGTTGTTGTTGTCATTTATGTATTTATTTGGTACAGTCTCACCACACAGGTTGGACTAGTTGTGATCCTGTTGTCTCAGACTCCTCAGTGCTGGGATTAGAATTGTGAGCCACCATGCTCGATTTTGGCAGCCCACACAGCATGTGGTACCAGGGACCAGACCCAGGTCCTTGTGCTTGCCAGGCAGGTGCTTAGATCACCGAGCTACCTCCCCGGCCCCTTGTATTGATGGTTTTAGACATACACTCACTCCTCTCTCTCTCTCTCTCTCTTTTTTAGAACCAGGGATTAAACTCAGGCCCTTGTGTTTGCCAGGGAAGTGCTTATTCCATTGAGCCATCTCCCCAGCCCCTCATTACTCTCTTAGTGATTAACACACCCATTTGCAGTGCTGGGCAGGGCCCGACCCAAGTTCAAGGTAATGAAGGCAAGAGACCCCAAATTGAAGGGAGAAGCTGGGTATAGTGGTGCACACGTGTAATTCCATCACTTTGGGAGGCTGAGGCAGGAGAATCAAAGATTCTAGCCCAGTCTGGACAACAAAAACTCTTGCTTTTGGTGGGCTCGGTCCATCCTGAGGGTGGGGCTGGCACAGCATGTGGTGCCTGGGATTGAACCTGAGTCCCTTGCAGTTGCCTAAGCTTGTCTAAGTAGGCGCTTTAGACCACTGAGCTATCTTGCCAGCCCCCAAACAACTTCTTAAAAAGTTCTAGGAGTGCATCTCAGTGTGAGGGCTCTGGGTTCAATCCCCACTACTACAAAAATAATTAAAATAAGAGGCTGAGGCAGGAATATCGCCATGAGCTCTAGGACAACCTGGGCTACCTAGTGCTTTTTTTTTTTTTTGTCTTTTTGAGACAGTGTCTCACTATGCAGTTCAGGCTGGCCTTATGCTCACTTTGTAGCTCAGGCTGGTCTCAAACTCACAGCAATCCTCCTGCCTCAGCCTCCAGAGTGCTGGGATTACAGGCATGCACCACCACGCCTGGCTACCTAATGCTTTTAAGGTCAGCCTGAACTACTAGTGAGACCCTGACTCAAAACAAGAGGAGGAGACAGAGATGCCAAACTCCATCTGGCTTTAGCATCTCCAGTCCCTGTCACAAGAATACCCATGGGGCATCTCTAGTCCCCTGTCACAAGAGCACCCTTGAGTCGCAGGTCTTAGGTGTCTCTTTGGTGGTGAGGTGGCTTTTCCGGGCTCTAGTTGAGAGACACACATCAGAGCTTGTACCTTCCCTTGCTGCCCTCTGCTACAGGGACCCCAGGGGAGCCCAGTGCCCAGCCTGGGGTGTCCTGTGCCATCACCCATGCCCAGCACCCGCACGGACTGGGGTCATGTGGGATCTCAGGCGGACAGGGGGTCATAACAGGATGCCCGGCTGGAGACAATGGCAGAGGAAGGGGCGGGCAGCCCCATGCGGATGAGCCCCCAGCCGACTCCGGCTCCGGCCAGGCGGCCTTGCTATTGTCAATGAAGACAGCTGTCGCCGCCAGGAAGCTGGCCAGTGTGTGAGGCTGGGACAGGCAGCCCACAGCAGACCTGGGTTTCCCTCTGTGGACTGCACCCTTGGGTTCCCTGGACTGGTCCCCCCCCCCCGGCACAGAGCCACCCAGCCCCAGCAGCTCCAACTCAGCCTAGGGGACTCGGACTGGCTGTGTTTAGAGTGACCTGGCAGTGCCAAGCAAGTGGTGAGCAGCAGAGAAGCTACCTAGAGGCCGGGCCTGCAGGGGAGGGGGCCCCACAGGTGCCCCGCTGGTGTTTCTCTGAGGCGCTCCAGCCTCTGCACCTCCTGGGGCTGTAGTCACGCAGGTCTCCACTGTAGACTGAGGGTACAGAGCCCTGGCGGAGTAGCCCACAGCTGTCATTCCAGCGTTGAAGAGGCTGAGGCAGGAAGACTGCTGTGAGTTTGAGGCCAGCCTGGGCTACACAATGAGACCCTGTCTTAAAAACTACAACACGGGGCCAGGGAGACAGCTCAGTGGCTTAAGTGCCTGCCTGGTAAGCACGGAGTCTTGAGTTTGATCCCCAATACCAAAAAGAAAAACAGACAAACAAAACTACACCCCTGCCCCTGCCCCGAGTGTGCTGAGACAGCGATTGAGACTGGGTGTGGTGGAGCTTGCCTGTAATCCCCCGGGCGTGGGAGGCTGAAAACAGGAGAATCACTATGAGTCCAACCTACAGAGTGAGACCATGTAGACTCTGTAGACCCTGTACCAAATGCATTAAAAAAAAAAAAAAAAAAAAAAACCTACAACAAAGAATAGAGGTACAGAGATGAGATGAAGGAGCCCCCACATCAAGAAAGGAAAAAATAAGGAGCTGGGAAGATGGCTCAGTGGAATAAGCACTTCCCTGTCAAAAGCAAGGGCATAAATTCAATCCCCGGTTCTGCCAAAAAAAAAAGGAAGAAGGGAAAAATACAAGCAGCAAAGCTGGACACCACTGTACCCCTGTAATCCCAGCTCTGGGAAGCTGAGGCTGGAGGATCTCAAGTTGGAGGCCAACCTGAGCTACATAGTGAGGTTGTCTCAAAACATTAAAAAAATGGGGCTAGGGAGATAGCTCAGTGGACTAAGCACTTCCCTGGCAAGCGCAAGGGCCTCAGTTCAATCTCTGATTCCACCAAAAAAAGAAAAAGTATGGGTGGGGGGATGAGTAGCAAGGCTTCAAACCATGGAGGGGCAAACTGGCCAGGTTCCCAGGGCCCGGAGGGAGGGCATGCCTGGGTGCCAGTCCCACATCTGGTTTTGCATCATTTTCCCCCACTCGTGAAGGTGACAGAAGTGACAGATCTGTGACTGTGATGTTCTTGGCTTCTAAGAAATGAAACCCTTCAGGAAACCACTGGGGCACCCCTGTACCCCAAACAAACTGCAGCACCTAGCAACATACTTCCCCTTCCACAGGGCACAAGCTCACTGGTGGCCCCAGATGGGCTGTGACGTGGGGCGGGGCTATAAATAAACCGAATATAAGCAGCTGCAGGCGCCCTGTCTCCAGCTTCTCCCTCCAAACTCTCAGTCCATGGGTCGCCAAGACTGTGGGGCAGTGAGGGGAACTGAGAGGGGGGTGCGTTGCTGCACAGGGCAATGGCAAACGAATGTTTTGTTCTGATGAATTCTTTCTCTACAGTCCAGGCTGGCCTTAAGCTCAGCAATCCTCTTGCCTCAGCCTCCCAAGTCCTAATGTCAGTGATGTTTTCAATGACTTTATTTATTTATTTTTTTTTTTTTGTGGCACTGGGATAAGAACCTGGGATCTCACACCTGCCAATGGTTGACACCACAGGTGCTGAGATCCATAGAAATGCTTCTGCCACCTGAGCTGTATGTAAAGTGATCAGAGTAATATAAAGCATGAAAAGGAGTGTGGGGGGACACAGGTGGTTGGGGTCTCCACAATACATTCTGTGGAGGGCTTGGGGCCGTGGCTCAGTGGCAGAGCAAGTGCTTCACATGACAAACTGCAGCATGGATGGAAGGAAAGAAGGAGGGAGGGAGAGAGGTGCTGGGTGTGGTGGCACACACTTGTAATCACAGCCCTTGGAGACAGAGGCAAGAGGATCACAAGTCTGACTCTAGCCTGGGTAACTTGGGAAGTTGGATAGACTTTGTCTTAAAATAAAACATGAAAAAGCTGGGTATGCTGGCATGGCATGCAGTACCAGAGATCAGACCTGGGTCCTTGTGCTTGCCAGGCGGGCGCTTAGACCACTGAGCTGTCTCCCTGGCCAGGGCTGAGATTCTTGACTCCACGCTCACAGGGGGACAATTCACAAAGCCCAGTGTGGAAGAGACCCCAGTGCCCATCAGTGAATGAAGGGAGGAGCGGAATCTGAGGAGCACACACAGTGGAATACTATTCAGTCCTGAAAGGGCAGAGGCACAGGGGCAGTGCAGCACAGGCAAAGCTTAGGAACCGCCTAAGGCGCAGCAGCCACAGGAGAGGTTGCCTGCCTGAGCCACGCACTTCCCTGTGGGCCTCCAAGCCGGGGCTGCAGACGGGCGGCTTCCAGGGCCAGGAGAGTAGGGCCTGGCTCCTGGGCACAGGTTTCCTCTGGGGCTGGAAATGCTCCGGCATCTGGAGGGGGCAGGGGTGCACAGTGCAGTGACTGATAGATTCTGGCCCAAGTATGTATTGCTGAATCATTATGGAGGTCATCTAATATGGCTGAAGCCCTTAAAACAACGGCTTATCTTCCCATCCCCGGCTTCTTCTCCAACACAGCCCAGGGTGCAATTTCCTTTCACCTTTCCTGCTACCTCAGGGAAGACCCCAACCCCTCCTCAGGTGTATCTAAGCAGCCCCCTCAAGCTCCACCCCTGACAAAAGGCCATAAAAGCCTCAGCCTTCCTTTGTTCCCTCTCAGAGAATCCGTTATCTTCCCCAAATTCTCTGCTTGTCTTCAAAGACAATAAAGCTCCTTTCAGGCTGGAGAGATAGCTCAGTGGAATAAGTGCATGCCTGGTAAGCCAAAGTCCATACCACTCCCCCGCCCCCCAAAAAAAAGTCCTTTCCTCCTTCTGCCAGTTTCTCTGCTGCAATGCCTTGAAAAACCTATCAGTGATCATGCCAGACCTGGGATCCTGCACCTTAGCCAGAGGTGGTGGGGCAGACCTGTAATCCTAGCCTTTTGGGAGGCCAAAGCAGGAGGGTCACCAGGTTGAAGACAACCTTAGTGAGACCCTGTTTGAAAAGAGACACAGAGCATGAGAGGAGGGAGAGGGAGAGGGGGAGGGGGGGAGGGAAGAAGGAGAGGGGCAAGGAGAGGAGAAGAAGGGGGAAGGAGGAGAGAGGAGAGGGGAAGGCCTGGAAGAGCAGAAGGGGAGGGATGGGGAGGGAGCAGGAGGGGGAGGAAGAACAAGATGGAAAGAAGGAAGGAGGAGGAAGAAAGAAAGGGCTGGAGATGTCGCTTGGTGCTACAGCCCTGCTTAGCACAAATGAAGCCTTGGGTTGCATCCCAGGGTTGCCCAACCTCCAACAATCGTGGTAGCTGACTATGGGCCCTCAGCTAATCTTTCCATAGCTCTGAGACAAAACCTTTTCCAGGTCTGAGAGTTGTGCATGCATTGAACAAATCCACAAGCTGGGTGTTACGGACATGATGCAGATTTCGGTGTGTGAAGTCTGTCAGGAGAGAAGACTGTGAACGTGATAAATAAATATACTGTGAAGGCTAGATGTGGTGGCACTTGTACTCCCAGCACTGAGAGGCTGAGACAGGAGGATCACCATGAGTTTGAGGTCCAGGGCTACAGAGTGAGTTTAAGGTTAGCCTGGACTACATAGTAAGGTCCCAATTGAAAGAAAGAAAGAAAGAAAGAGAGAGAGAGAGAGAGAGAGAGAGAGAGAGAGAGAGAGAGAGAGAGAGAGAGAAAGAAAGAAAGAAAGAAAGAAAGAAAGAAAGAAAGAAAGAAAGAAAGAAAGAAAGAAAGAAAGAAAGAAGAAAAGAAAAAGAAAAATACACTAGGGAGAGGGCTCTGGTTTGGAAAGGGGGGGGCATTAACCAAGGAAAGGGCGCTTGGACCGTTGGGAACTAAATAGTGTGGCAGAAAGGCTTGCTGAAGGGGAGAGGCTGAGGGAAGGCAGGGAGGGAGAGAAGAGCCCTAGCGCTTCTGGCAGGCTGTTCCAGCCCTGGGAATGGCCAATTCGAGGTACGTACGGGACAGGACAGGCGAGCAGGCGGGCTGTGAGAAAGCCGGTTCCCCCGCTGGGGGGTGGGGGGGTGGGCAGGAAGCAGGGGCGGTGCGAGTGTTCACACCTGCGTAAGGAAGCTAGGCCACAGGGCACGCTGTCATGGAGAAGGCCCTGTCACAGGGGACAGACGTGGAGGTACTGAGAGGGGTTAAGGAGATGGGGGGAGCACATGACACCAAGCAGAAAGACAGGCCCCACATGGGCCCTGTGTGTCCTCTGCCTGTCCCCTGAGCTGCACGGTGGGGACGCTGGGGACGGTGGCTACATGACAAGGCCGCCTGGATGAGCCCAGGCTCTGGGCGAGGAAACCCCAGGCCTGCTGCCAATCACCTGTACAGTTGCCCTTGGATCCCCGTTTTGTCCCAGGACCCTCCGTGGCCTCTGTCTCTGTCTCTGTCTGTCTCTGTCTCTCTGTCTCTGTCTCTCTCTCTCTCTCTCATACAGGGTCTCACTATGCAGTTTGGGCTCATAGTGATCCTGTTCTGGGACTACAGGCATGTGCCACCACGCCCAGGGTTCCAGGGCCTGCACAGCATGCCATACCAAGGATCAAACTCAGGACCTTGTGCTTGCCAGGCAGGTGCTTAGGCCACTGAGCTACCTCCCCAGCTTATCTGTCTTTCTTTTGTTAAACAGGGTCTTGCCCCTGAACCCCTGGCAGTACTGCCTTGCTGGGTGTGGTGGCACACTCCTTTAATGGGAGCACGTAGGAAGCTGAGGCAGGAGGATCCCTATGGGTTGGAAGCCAGCCTGGACTACACAGTGAGTAGGCAGACCCTGTTTCAAAAAACAAAACACAAACACAAACAATAGTATTCCTACCTCAGTCTCCTGAGTACTGGGATCACATGTGTGTGCCCCCATACCCATCTTGTCTTCCCTCTTTTTATCCATCCAGCCATGGGCCTGTTCGGCCATCAGCCCTATTTATTTGGGTCTCTCTCCTTTCCATTTCATTCAAAGTAGATCCCCCCACCCAATGACTACTTACCCCACCAGCCAATCCCCTCCAGCTGCAGTTGCTTACCCACGCCTGAAGATAGGCACCCATTTTGGTTTCTTTTTGGAAGGCAGCAGGGAAGAAAGATCTTGCTATGCTTGGCCTATGCACCAGTTCACTTTTTTCTTTTTTTTTTTTAAATGTATTTAGTACAGGGTTTCACTACGTAGATCAGACTTACAGTGACCCTCCTGTTTTCAGCCTCCCAAGTGCTGGGATTACGGAGTGCGCCACCATGCCCGGGCGCATTCACCATCTCAGTGCACCCTGGGGGTAGGGCCGGCATGGCACACCAGGGCATCAGACCCCCAGTCCTTGAGCCTGCTTAGGTAGGCACTTTAGTCCACTGAGCCATCTGGCCAGCCCCCACTCTTCTTTGAAAGGCAGCCACCCCTTCGCTGCCATTAATCTCTGCTCCTTCTTCTCCATCCCAAATCCCCGACCCTCCCTCTCGTGCGTGTGCGCTGTTCCATGGCCTCCCTGCACCGCCTACGGTCCCCGCCCCAGCACTCGGGCTTCACCGTGCCCGGCACACAGCTGGTGTTCCGTGGAGGCTGGACAGCGAGCGGCACGACTCTGCCCGCACACCATTCACTCAGCCACCCAGGCATCTCCTCCCGTTTACTTCTCCTTTACTGGGGTCCTGGAGATGGGACCCGGGGCCCCAGGGAGCTGTATCCAGCCCCCACTACGTCTTTATTTCCTTTTAAAAAACATTTAAAAAGGAGTTGATGCAGGAGAATCTCCACACATTCAAGGCCAGCCTGGGCTGCATAGTGACATCTTGTTTCAAAAATGAATTAAAAAGAAAGAAAAGACCAAGGAGGGGCTGAGGAGCTAGCTCAGTGGTCTAAGCACCTGCCTGGCAAGCACAAGGCCACCAGGTACCTGCCCCCAAACTGTGCACACCTGTAATCCCAGTGCTGAGGAGGCTGAGACAGGAGGGTCACTAGGAGTCACAGCTGTGCAGTGAGACCCTGTAACTAACAAACAAACAAATAAATAAATAAATAGATTTTTTTTTAATGAAAAAGACCATGGAAAATGGAAAAGCAGGGAAAACCTATGTTTCCTGGAGCTGCCCAATGGTGACAGCAGGGTGGGCAGCAAGTGTCACCTTTGAGGACAGATCCAAAGCACACAGCCAGCCACGCCACCTTGGTCCAGAGTGTCCTACCCCAGAGTTGGCACAAAGCAGGAGTGGTGCTTTTTCTGAGTGTCAGAGAAGAGATTTTTTTTTTTTTTTTTTTTTTTTTTTTTGGTCTTTTTGAGACAGGGTCTCACTATGCAGTTCAGGCTGGCCTTAAGCTCACTTTGTAGCTCAAGCTGGTCTCAAACTCACAACAATCCTCCTGTCTCAGCCTCCCGAGTGCTGGGATTACAGGCGTGCGCCACCACGCCCAGCTAGAGAAGGGATATTTTAAAAGCATTGCCAGTTGCCCTGCAGCTCGGAGGGGGATTTCTGTGGGCGTGGCTGTGGGTTGAGTTGAAAATTTCAGAGGCAATGCTCTCAGGGGTATGTGGATGTGAGAGCCTCTCGCTCAGGTTCAGTCCTGGAGCTCCCTGGGGCTACCCAGGGTCCAGGAAGCCCGGGGAGCCTGAGTTGGCTACAAGTGTGGCAGCGACTCCTCCTCCAGCACAGTCGTTAGATTCCCAAGCCGACAAACAGCCAGGGACACAGGAAATACTCGCTATCTAGTCACAAGGGCAGGGCAGGTCAAAACCCCCATGGAGATAAGGTCTGTTAGGATGACTACTATCAGCAACACAGAAACAACACATGAGGGCAGGGAGGCGGGACGCTGGAATGTATCACTCACTGTCAGTGGGAGGGGAAATGACGGTCACTGTGGAAAACGGCACGCAGGTTCCTACATACATATATATGCCTTGATATGTAGTCCAGGTTGACCTTGACCTTGCCACCCTCCTGCCTCAGCCTTGGGGGTGAGGATACACAGCTGTGTCTGATGGGTATAGACCCCAAAGAACTGTGAACCGGGTCTCAAAGAAACCTCTGTTCCCTCACGTTCCTGTTCTCCACAACAGGCCAAAGCTGGAAGCAGCCCAAGGGGCCTCTATGGATGCAGGGATAAACACAACAGGCCCATCACACAATGGCTTATTATCGAGCCTTCAAAAGGAGGGAAATTCTGACAGATGCTGCAAGATGGGTGAAGCTTGAGGACGTTCTGCTAAGTGGCAAAGGCCAGCCACAAGCCAGGGGCACAGGTATCATGGCAGGTACTCAAGAGGCTGAGGCAGGAGGATTCCAAGTCGAAACCTAACCTCAGCAACCGAGCAAGACCCTGACTCAAAATAAAAAGGGTTGGGGCTGTAGCCCAGTAAGAAGGCCCTGGGTCCAATCTCTAGCACCACACACACAAAGAAAAGTATATGAAGTAGTGCCATTTACATGAAGTCACTGAGCTACAGTAGTCTGATTGATAGAAACAGAAAGTAGAAGGGTGGCAGCTGGGGCTGGGAAGGCGCCTGTGGGGAGTGTCTAATAGGGACAGTTTCTCTTTTGCAAACTGAAAAAAAAACGGATGTTAGTGGTACAGTGGTGTAAAAATTTCTTGCTCCTGAGCTGTGCTGCTCCAGTAGTTTAAGATGGTTCATTTTATGTCACTTTTTAAAAGCAGAATTAAAACTAAAAATGAAAAAAAGGAAGGAAATTCTGACACACGTTGTAGCTTGGATGAACCTAGAAAACAGTGCATTCCGTAGAATAAGCCGGCCCGAAAAGATCAGGGCCATAGGCAGCCAGCGCCCTCCCAGCCACACTAAGGGAGCCCAGGGCCGAGGCTGGGTGTGATGCGTTCCGTGGGGGACAGTTCTGTGTCAGAATTGAAAAACAACAAGAAGAAAAAAACAAACAGAAAAAGAATTGAAAAACAACAACAAAGTTAAACCAGGGTGATAGCTTACTCCTGGCAACTTGGGAGGCTGAGGCAGAAAGACCACAAGTTGAAGCCCAGACTGGGTGACTTCCCAAGATCTTGTCTCAAAATAAAAACTCGAAAGGGCTGGGTGTCGCTTAGTAGTAGAGCTCTTCCCGTGTTCAGTCCGTTAGTACTGCCAAAACAATAACAACCACGATGACAAAAAGTTAAGATGATGAATTTTCTCTTTGTATATTTTACAATTTAAACAAACAAACAAAACAACAACAAAAATCCCAGGCAAAGGGGCTGGGTAGGGATGGGGCTGGGTAGGACCGGGGCTGGGGGCCCTCTGTGTCTTCACAGTCAGGTGGTGGGCAGTCGATACCAATTACTCCCAGAAGCCTTCTCTGTCCAGCTGCCAACATCTGGCAGCTTCCCCATCCTCCCTCAGAATGCTGTTACAACCCTGTAAATTTTGCCAGGGGCCAGGGAGATGGCTCAGTGGAATAAGCGCTTCACTGGCAAGTGCAAGGGCCTGAGTTCAATCCACGGTTCCATAAAAAAGAAAAAAAAATTGGCCAGCATTCCGGTGTCCTTGGTCCAGGTAGGTGGAAAGAAGGCACTACCCCGCCCACCTATCTGGCCAAGTGAAATGGAGGCTTGAGCCAAGTCTCTTGCGCCCTGTCCACTGATATAGCCATGTGACTAACCTTGACCAACAAAAGAAAAGCGGGTCTGTCCCTGTCTCCCAGATGAAGCTTTTAAGGCTTCCATCTGGGAGACAGGGACAGATGATGCTGTATTTTCTTTTCCTTTGTCCATCTGTGTGCAAAATGGAGGCTGAATGAGAAGTAGAACCTCTGATATCTGAAGTCCTGAAGATTCAGGGTCCCTTTATCCTTGCCGCAGAACTGTGCCTATTAGCCGGGCGTGGTGGCGCAGGCCTGTAATCCCAGCACTCGGGAGGCTGAGGTAGGAGGATTGTTGTGAGTTCGAGACCAGCCTGAGCTACAAAGTGAGCTTAAGGCCAGCCTGAACTGCACAGTGAGACCCTGTCTCAAAAAGACAAAAAATAAAAAAAATAAGAAGAACTGTGCCTGTCCTGACTTGGACCCTGGGTGTCCCCCTTCCATTCTGATGGTCTCACACTGGGAACCCTGGCTTCAACTGGGACACAAGGAACATTCAGGGGCACCAACACACAGAAAAATATTATTTTAAGGCCTTCTGTTTGTTTTTCCTATATTTTAGGGACGGGTCTACAGGGTGTTCAGGGTCTCACTACTGGATCGGGCTTGTAGTGATCCGCCCGTGTACAGCCCCCCAAGAGCTGGGATTACAGGCATGACCACCACACCACTCTCAATCACTGTGTCCCACGCCCCAAGGGCAGGGCCAGCATGGCAGGCCCCAGATCAAATCCTGGGCCCCTGCATCTGCAAGCATGTGCTTTAATCTGCTGAGCTATTTGGCTGGCCCTTGTTTTGTTTGCTTGAGACAGGGTCTCACTATGTAGCCCAGGCTGGCCTCAAATTTACGGCCATCCTCCTGCCTCAGCCTCCCAAGTGTACCACCATACCCACAAGGCTATCTTTTTGAAAACTCAAAATTAATGCAAAAATTCCATGCTGAATAAAACTGCAGCGTTTGAAATAAAGACAAGCTCAATAAGAGGGCTGTGTGGAGACACAGTGGAGCCTCAGGCACTGGGAAAAATTCAATCTTTGTACTTAATTCTCTTTGCTTGGTCCCGCCCCTGGTAAACACTCATGAAAGCCTGCCTAGGGCCTTCTGCTGTCGTAGCTGCTGGCCTGAATTCCAGGGAAAACGAAGAAAGCAAAAAACAAAAACAACCCAAAAAAAAAAAAAAAAAAAAAACCCTGGGAATGACCCTCAATCCATCTATCTATTTATTTATTTATTTATTTATTTACTTTCAGCACTGGGGATGAAACCCAAAGAATGTTGAGATAAGCCCTCAGGCGTTTTATGGATTTGTTTTTGTTTATTTCTGTTTTGTTTTAACTGGGTCTCACTATGGAGCTCAGCTGGCCTGGAACACATTTTGTAGCACATTTTGTAGCACCCTGCACTGATCCTCTTGCCTCAGCCTCTTGAGTGCTGGGATTACAGGAGTGAGCTGAGGTGGGGTGGAGAGCTCTGCTCCACGCTGTTGGCTGGGATCAGCCTTGAGATAAGAGTCCTGCGACTTCCCAGGGCGCAGAGAGTGACTTCCCAGGGCGTGGAGAGTGCACAGCAGAGCCAGGACAATAGCTACTATCTCAGCTGTGTCATGCAGATCACTTTCTAGGGCCAGGGAGATGGCTCAGTGGAAGAAGCGCTTTCCTGGCAAGCGCAAGGGCCTGAGTTTCATCCCTCCTTCCATTAAAAAAAAAAAAAAAAAAATCACTTTCTGCGGATCCCTCTCTGTGCACACTGCAGAGATGCCACTGGGCCTCCTACCTGGCCCAGCTCACAGAACTGACCCACTTCCTGCTATTGTCAGTAACCCATCCTCAAGCCACTTCCTTCTTCATGAAAATAAAACCCAGGTTCAGGCCTGGGTCCAGGCCTTTGTTCCGGGTAGCAGTCACTGTGGTGGGATTTAGGACCCTTTGGCTCCCCACAACTACAGATATGCCTGTCTTCATTCTCCGCATGGGTTGCACTGGGAATGTCAGATTGGGATTAACTCAATAGGATTCCAGTAACTTTTCCATGGAATTACAGTTATAATTGGGGGAAGCCAGCCAAAGGATATCTACAATCACCTTTTCCCAGCACGGCAAAAGCTGTAAGCCTCAGTTCCTTCGTCATTTCTGGTCCAGTCTAGATATAATAGATTTGTTATCTATTTGATGTGTTACAAATTAAACCTGAAAGCCGGGCGTGGTGGCGCATGCCTGTAATCCCAGCACTCGGGAGGCTGAGGCAGCAGGATTGTTGTGAGTTCGAGACCAGCCTGAGCTACAAAGTGAGCTTAAGGTCAGCCTGAACTGCATAGTGAGACCCTGTCTCAAAAAGACAAAAAAAAAAAAAAAAAAAATTAAACCTGAAATTGGGGGAGGGGTGAAACAAGGTCTAACTGCACAGCCCAGGCTCATGCTCCAGATCCTCTGCCTCCACCTTCGGAGTGCTGGGAGTACAGGCATGTGCCACGCTTCGGTGCACATAGGGATTTTAAAGCAGTTGCACATCACTTGGAGAAATGAGTCACTGGGGAGTTTGGCATTTCTCAACATCCTGCAGGTATTTTTCAAGGAGCAGATGATGGGTCAGCTCCATGTGGCCTCTTGATGCAATCTAGAGATGCAAGAGGCACGAGATGGCGAGCGGCTGCTGCTACAAGGCAGCAGCCTTGGGTACAAGGAGGCGTGCCTGGTGACAAGTATAGTATGAGCCAGGCGCAGAGGGCACATCTGTCATCCCAGCACTTCCAAGGCTGAGGCAGGAAGATTGCCTGAGCTCAAGGCCAGACTTAACTAGTGGTGAGATCTTGTCTCAACATTTTTTTTTTTTTGGTGGCCAGCTCAGGCCACCCTGGGGGTGGGGCTGGCATGCCCTGTGGTGCTGGGGATTGAACCTCTGTCCCTGTGCGCTTGCTTAAGCTTGCCTAAGCAGGCACTTTAGACCACTGAGCTATCTCGCTGGGACCTTCAATTATTCTTCTTCTTACTATTTTTTAAATATGTTGGGGCTGGAGAGATAGCTCAGTAGAATAAGTGCTTGCCTGCCAAGTTCAAGGGCCTGAGTTCAGCCGGGCATGGTGGCGCATGCCTGTAATCCCAGCACTCAGGAGGCTGAGGCAGGAGGATTGTTGTGAGTTCGAGACCAGCCTGAGCTACAAAGTGAGCTTAAGGCCAGCCTGAACTGCATAGTGAGACCCTGTCTCAAAAAGACAAAAAAAAAAAAAAAAAAAAAGGCCTGAGTTCAAACCCTAATTCCACAAAAAAAAAAAAAAAAAAAAAAAAAAAAAAAAAAAAAAAAAAAAAAAAAAAAGGCCCGTGGTCCAAACCTTTAATAAAAAAAAAAAAAAAAAAAAAAAAAAAAAAAAGGGAAACCAGTCATTCATTGTCACATGTGATGTACTATACCTGAAAAATTTTTTTTTATTGTTTTAGTACTAGCGATTGAACTCAGGACCCTGAGCTTATCAGGCTCACCCGGTTGAGCTATCTCCCCAGCCCTGCACCTGATAGTTATTGTGCTACACTTCTGTTTTATTTACTTATTTATTTGTATTCAGGACAGGGTGGACAGGGTCTCACTGTGTAGATCAAGTGCTGGGATTACAGGCGCACACCACCACACCTGGTAGCAATGCCCAGTCTCCATCTCCATCAGTGCGCTTCAGGGGCGGGGCTGGCACGGCAAGCGAGGGAATCAAACTCCCAGCTCCTGCGTCTGTCTAAGCAGGCGCTCTAATCCACGAGCTATTTGGCCAGCTCCTTTTTGTTTAGTTTTCAAAGAGGGCTCACTATGTAACCTAGGCTGGGCCTGCACTTGCGATCCTCCTGCCTCAGCCTCCCAGAGTGCTTGGATTATAGGTACTTGCCACCGTGTTATACTTATCTACAAATGGCAACATAGTGGATTTGTTTATCCTGGCACCACCGCAAATACATAAAGAGGAATCGCTGGGCTGTGGTGTTGCTATGGCTACGATGTTCCTCTTGCTGTCCTCTGCGTGGTCCCCCATTGCCCCACACACCTTCACACTGAACGTCACTGCGCACATGGACTGGGGTGAGATCACAGCCACCGGGCGGCAGAAAATGGGGGTGGCTGGGCGCCTACTTTAGGGCCTTGACACCTTGTCTGGCTGTCAGCAGAGGGGCAACTGGGGTTTGATTTGGGTTTTGTGTTTTCGAGACAGGGACTCTCCATTTGTAGCCCAGGCTGGCCTTGAAGTCATGGTGATCCTCCTGCCTCAGCCTCCTGAGAGCTGGGATTTCAGGTATGTACCTCCAGGCCCTCCATCGGGGAGGTTATCAGGGACCCACTTCCAGGATCCCACAGGTGGCCTTCGGATTCAGCTCCTTACACAGTGATGTTCAGAGGCCGCCTGGGCTCTCTGTCACACGGTCCTGCCCACGGGACAACTCATAACGCAGCATCTGGCAAAGGAGGGAGACAGAGACAGACAGACAGGATGCAGTGGTGGTGGGGTGGGAGTAGGACAGAAGGCCCGGTCTCTTGTGCCCTAATCTTAGAAGCTGACATCGTTCCTTGGTCCGAGTCACTGGTCCTGGCCCACCCTGCGGCAGAGCGGACTGGAGGGTTGCCCGGAAGTGGGGATCGTGGGAGACTTAGCTATGACAAAGGCCTCACATCTGAGACTTGTTTTTCTTTTTGCTG
Organism: Ctenomys sociabilis; assembly: GCA_004027165.1. Taxonomy (NCBI): domain Eukaryota; kingdom Metazoa; phylum Chordata; class Mammalia; order Rodentia; family Ctenomyidae; genus Ctenomys; species Ctenomys sociabilis. Next base: position 24,820 of record PVKA01031131.1, read on the forward strand.
TACTGGGACTAAACTCAGGGCCTGCACACTGAGCTGCACCCCCAGGCCTTTTTTGTTTTAAAATTTGACACAGGGTCTTGTTGAGTCTCTATGTTGCTCGGGTTGAGTTGGAACTTGCGATCTTCCTGTCTCAGCCTTCTAGAAAGCTGGGAATTCAGCTGGACGCCACTATGCCCCACTTGGGAACACAAATCCTTTCCATTCAGGGCCTCAGGAGACCCTGGACTGAGGTATTAATGAGCACCTAGCAGTTCCTGTACATGCTACACTGTCACTTCTAAGTGGCAGTCTCTATGGATTAAGGAAACTTCACTGGAAGGAGGAGGGGACTGAAAATTCCCCTGTGGTGAGGGCAGGAACAAAGCTATTGAGCCCAGTGGCCAGAGACACTAGGACGCTGGGACCCACGGGCTCCTCTGTGGTGGCCTGGGAGGAGGCTGGGGCAGGCGTGGGTGGAGAGGCTGCAGGAGGAAGTGGGGGAGGGGGCGGAGGCAGGACAGTCAGTGCGGGCTGGGGTGGACTCCATGGCCTGCCGCTGGGGATGTGGCTTGCCCCCTGCCCCAGGAGGAAAGCGCCTGGACTTTTCCACATTAGGAGCACAGGCTGCCGCTACCCGATGAGCTCAGGACAAAGGAATCAGCAGCACATGGAGGGTTCCCCAGGGAGGAGGCTTGGAAACAAAGCCAAGCAGAGGACAAAAGCAGAGGGTCCCAGGACTCAGAGGGAGGTGGGAGGGCTCCAGCAGCTCCTGGAACCTCCTGGAGCCTCACTTTCTTCCCTATTAGCCCTGATGCCCAGGAAAAATTTCTTGGAGGCCAGGCCTGCTGGCACATGCCTGTCATTTCAGCTATTGGGGAGGCTGAGGCAGGAGGATTGCAGGTTTAAGGCCAGCCTGGACATCTTAGGGTGAAGTTCAGTGCTCCACAGAGAAAAATAAAAGAATGCAAGAAATGGAGGGGTGGGCTGGCCAGATAGCTCAGCAGATTAAAGCACCTGCTTAGGCAGACACGGGGACCAGGTTCCATCCCCTGTGTGCCTGCCGGCCGCCCCCTGGGGTGTGCTGAGACAGCAATTGAGACTGGGCGTGGTGGTGTGCACCTGTAATCCCAGGGCTTGGGAGGCTGAAAACAGGAGGAACACTACAAGTCCGATCTGTGTAGTGAGACCCTATACTGAATACATTAAAAAAGAAAAAGAAAAGATAAAAATGTCAGGGGACTGCAGTGCAGCTCAATGATAGAGTACTTGCTTTTAACTCAGATATCCTTCTGCCTCAGCCTCCTAAACTCTGGGATTTTAGATGTGCCCCACCATGTTGAGCTTTCGTTTAGAATTTATGCACTTTCATCTCCTCCACCCAGTCCAGACTCATCATGTCCTTCTTATGCTGCTCAGCTATCTCCCTGGCCAAGGAAATGCATTTTTATTTTATTTTACTTTTGTTGGGCGGAACCGGGGATTGAACTCAGGCCTTTGCACTTGCCAGGGAAGCACTTATTCTACTGAGCCATCTCCCCAGCCCCTCATCATGTCCTTCTTGGACCAGTGTTATCCCTTTCACCCTGGCCTTCGACCTCTTATCCCATGATTCTGTCTGCTCACATCCCTCCTCTGCTCAAGAACACTCCATGGTCCCACTTACTCCCCCAAAATGCTAAAGCTCTTCTTACGGGCCCACTGGCCCTGCCTCCCGTCCTGTCACCTCTCTACCTATTCTCCCTCACTCACCCCAACAGCCCCACAGCTCCCTCCTGTTCCTGGCTTTTTTTTTTTT
>PVKA01031132.1:0-26591 GCA_004027165.1 Ctenomys sociabilis
TTCATTTTTCTTTGTACTGGGAATCAAACTCATGACCTCACACTTGCCAGGTAAGCTCTCTGTCACTGAACTATACTCCCAGCTCATGGCTGCTGATTTCTCTTCTCTGCTTGCTGCTGGCCACACAAGACCACATCATTTCTTTACTTTCCTTCTGAGACATGATGTGAGCCATGGCCCTGCGTGGGACACTCAGAACTGGCCCGCAGATTTCACCTCATGCCTGCCGTCCAGAGCTTTCCCTACCCAGTGGAAGCTGAGGATGGTGAAGCCTGAGGGATGGGAAAAATACAAGACTGAAAATCCTGATTCCAGGATTAGACCAAGGAAGCACTACTGTAGAAAGTTAATGGACTTTTCAGATCAGTAGGACTAAATGTATTATATTATACATTATATAATATATATTATATATTATACGAAAATGTTGAATTTTGAGATATTTTACATTTAATCAACCTCTGGCATGAGTGAAACCAACTCCAGTACTCTTTAGTCCTACTATTTCTACACTTAGGATTTTATTCTTCCTGCCTTGATTTTTTTCAATTACATGTATTTGCCTTAAGACATTTCTTAGCACCCAGAAATTTACCAAATGGGTGAGAAGACAAGTTTGTAGACGTTACCATCAGTTGTGGCTGCTTTGTCTTCTGAAAGCCAGTTTTGTTCTATTCTGTCCTGATGACAACCAGAGAAGGTGCAGAGGATTAGCTTTCTCAGGAAGCCAACATATGAATTTATTTCTGCTTTATAAGACATACAGCATCAGAAATTGCCAATAGGGTTTGAATGACGCATCACTCAGCCAGCGGAGCATGTGAAGGACCAGATCCAGTAGGCTTGGCTTGTTTAGATTGGGGTTGGGAGGTGGCATTTAAAAAAAAATAATTGTTTGTTTGTTTGTTTATTTATTTGGTGCAGGTTCTCACTACAGAGCTCAGACTCAGAGTGATCCTCCTATCCCACCCTCTCCAACGCTGGGATCACAGGCATGCATCACCATGCCAGATTTTGGTGACCAGCACAGCATGCAGTACCAGGGATGAAACCCTGGACCTTGTGCTTGCAGGCCTGCGCCCAGACCACTGGAGGTGGCATTTTTGAATGGGCATGTTTCCAGGTAAAACATGAATAGATGTTGTTTTTTTTTAAACAGATGGGGGAAAGAAAAAACACATGATTACATCCTTTGATGACCTCAAGTTTAATTCTTACCGCATTTTGAAAATAGGCCTTGATAATTACAGAGTAAGCCTATGCCTGTCATTCATGAAATCCAAATCAGACATTTTATAAACAGCCAATGTGGTATTACGTTTGAATTTTTAATATCTACAAAAGTTTTTTTAAAACTCTTAAAATGTGATTGTTTTATCATTCTTTTTCTTTAAAATTCAGAACTCATATTTAAACTTGATCAGAGGGAAAGACAAAACCCAAGCCCTGTTCATACTCACTCTGCCCTTGGCCTTCTCGGTCTAGCTGCCCTGCAGCCCTGCCTGCGACTAATGCCAGTAACATACTTGGCTCCTCAAGCCACATGAAAATAATCCTCAGGGTGCTGAGTACTTTTCCATTTGCCACATGGGAGAGCGTTCGATGACCAGGAGAGCTCCTGATGGCCTGCTACCCAGCCTGAAGGAGACGAGGAGATTCCTCTTCCAGGCTTTCCCTCCAGCACCTCTCCTAGTACCCTCAATTATTTCTTCTTCTTCTGTTACCTACATATTTACAAGGTATGCTGTGATAATCTGACACAGGCCCAAGATGTGTAATGAATCAATCAAGGTAACGAGCATTTCTATCTTCTGAAACATTCCAAAATTTTTGATTAACTTTATAATTATACACATTGTTGAGCTGCAGTGTGAGATATCAATGCATGTGTGTAGTATGGCCCCTGTGTTTGTAAAGCCTGCTTGTAACTACTGTGAGAATTCACCTTGGGCACCAGGGCAAAAGGGAAGGGGCATGGGTTATTATTCATATTTATAGAAGAGGAATTTCAGTCATGAAAAAGAGCACTAGCATACCCAGAGTCACACAGAAGTCCAAGCATGATACAAGACAAAAATCATTTGATCTTTGGAATCAGGATTTAAATGGAAGATCAAAAAATTGCGTGAGTCTTACTTTCATACTTGAATCAAAGACCCATTCTTATTCTGAGATGCCCTCTTATAACTCAGATGCTGTCTAGCAGAGCACAATGTTCACAGCTTTTCCGTAGAACGTGATGTTGTGCTGAGATGAACAGACGTGTTTAACTGTCTCTGCACTACAGAACTGGAAATCCTGAATGAGCTCACAGATGGGGCCCCAGGTTGGTGGGCTCATGAACCATCCTAACAAGCCTGAGATGCCCTATAAGGGAAACACTTAGTAACACTTAAAAGCATGTGTAACAAATAACTGTAGGGCTAAACTCATGTAAACATATTACAGACAAATAAAGAAAGAAAGAAATATAATAAAATAAAAAGTAAAGTTTTTATTAAAGAAAGTGACATATATATATTATATATATATATATTATATATATATATATATATATATATATATATATATATATATATATGTATGTGTCAGACCAACTGATTATATATATATTACAGACCAACTTTGCAAGACAAATCCTCAGAAAATGTTGGAGGTGGGTTATTCTTTATCACAAAAGACAAGATCTAGTCCTGAACATAAGATCTGATTATGCCACTAATTAGACATTATAGTGCCCTTATGAGTGAGTGTGCATGCCTGTGCATGTGCGTGTGTGTGCATGTGTGTGTGTGTGTGCACATGTGCGGACATATGTGATCTCAGTGATACAAAAGCTGTGAGCCCTCCCACCCAGTGTACTCGTGGAGCAAGTCTTCCTTACGTGCTGGCTTCTTTACTTTATGTGAGAACTCAGCGCACTACTGTGTCCAAGTCCAGCGCATTTGCCAACCTTCCAGGAGAGCTCTTACTGCTGAGGTGTTCAACTCTCCTCTTTCATAAGAAGCACTGAAACACTGTGCATGGTATGAAGAACATGGGTTCTAGGCTGTCTGGGTTTAAGGCCTCATTTTCATTTTTATTAGCTATATGTTCAATCCATGCTTCCCATTTTTCTCTAGTACATTGTATTGTGTGGTATTGTGTTACAATATATTGCACTGTGTTGTGTGGTATGGTGTGTGTGTGTGTGTGTGTGTGAATGTGTCCACGAGCTTCACATTCTTGTGCCTCATATGTATACTAGAGGTACCTGCTCAATGGGAAATCTGCTTGGCTTTATAACATGCATCCTTTGTGCTTCTTAACCAAAATTGTTGACTCTTATAGCAACATAACAAACACTGGAACTTGCTCATTTCCGTTTTGTGGGGGGAGTACTGGGAATCGAACTCAGGACCTTCGTGCTGCTGAGCTCTATCCCTTGCCCAGCTAATCCACTGGGAATAAAAGATAACAGTGTTTAGATGAGTATCTGGAAAATAGGTTCTGGAGAGAACCTGTGGATGGCTATAAAATGATACAAGCATATGTACCTTGTATTTAAATCCAATCAAGTCTTAGCTCTCATATTCTTATGAATGAAGTAGGAGAAAGTCACTTGACTTGTTAAGCAGCTTCAGGGACCTTTGATGCTCCTGTCTGAAAGAGCAAAACCTGCCTTTTGCCCTTCCTACTCTTACCACTAAACTGAAAGAACTAGATGAACAGGAGTGGTATATCTTAAAAATCTTTTCTGAAATACAGTTTCTCCTTTTGAATACTATTACGAGATCTGTATTTTACCTGAAAAATCTCATACATATTTTAAAATACTAAAAAGATTTTAATAACAAAAGCATACGCCACTTACAATGTCACCATACTTCCCAGTGTAGTGTGAAGTAAGGGCAAAGGAATTTTTGGCTTTAGGTTAGGAAGCAATGTGAGATCGGTGTCCTTTAAAAAAACTAGAAACCTGAGATATTTATTGCAGATGCCATGTTAAGATGACCTCAAAAAAGTAATCTCTGGAATGGCGGAGATTAAGTTGCATCTAGAAGGCAGGCATTTCTGTGACCAAAATAAACACTACTTAAGCAATGGTACACATTGGGGAGGAATCAAAGAAGGAGGGCTTCCTGCATCTCTTTGCTGGAGGTCTGTGTGGTTAAAAAAAAAAAAGAAATGCTTTTTTTGGGGGGCCACATATACAAGTGTTGCATGAGTGCAAGAGACAGTGCTGCACCACACTGCCAGGTCTTCATTTTCTCCTGGTTGGTGCCCCAAAGAGAAAGTATGGTCTGTACAGATTTGGTAGCTTTGGTTTGCTGAATCACCAGAGGCCTTAACTGTCCATCTAGCTTCTACAAAGTCTGGTCTCCTACATCAGCTGCCTGGATAGAAAGAGCTTCTGTTGAGTCACCCCTGAAATCAGCCTATCCCAGCAGATGACCCACCGACCATGGGACCCAGCTTCCCCTCTGGTCTCCTACACCAGCTGCCTGGATAGAAAGAGCTTCTATTGAATCACCCCTGAAATCAGCCTATCCCAGCAGATGACCCACCGACCATGGGACCCAGCTTCCCCTGTTCTATGGCCCTTGCTCTAAATCACTATTTTCCACAACAACAATAGAAAATGGATTTTTCTTTGCATTTTGAGAGCCATACTCTCATTTCATTTTATTATTATTATCATTATGGCAGACAAAGAAACAGTGATTTGAGGAAACTTTTCTTAATCTGGTGTTTCTATCCCTTATACTCCATTGCTGCTCGAGGATGCAGGGATGCCTTATTAAATACCGATGTAGTGAATGAAAACTAGGTCCCTAATTGCTGTTTAGCTGCCTCAAGTGCCATAAAATTCTTGGGCTTGGGAGTGAGATCTGTGTTGAGCTGCTTTTCCTAGGTATCTTGAGCTACTTAGCCTTTCTGAGCCTAAGATTTTACATTGGCTGAAAAAGAACTGTAAAAATACTCACAGGGCTATAATAGGTCAATGAACACTAAAGCACTGAGGACATAGCTTAGAAAGTATTCCATACTTAATAAATGTTAATTCCTTTCTAAATTCTTCTCTATCCTAGGACATCCTATATACTGTTTTGATGTTTTAACAACTTTATCTTAGTATGACCGACTGCATACATTTCTGGTTTTTATCTCTAAAAAAGACTATTTAGCTTTAGTAGACAAATGGTACTAAAAATAACAAAGGTTTGTACATTTTCTCTATGCTATGTAAGAGACAGCTGTTGATGGAAGACACACACTCCTCCTTGTCTTTCTGTATGCATCTAAGCATTCCTGAAGCAGAGGGAACTCTTTACCAGCCAACTGCATGTGGCTAAGAGATTAAGATGACCATCCATAACTTTGTAAAGCAACGGATTTTCCAAACTTTAACACACAGCCTGACAAAAAGAGAAACAAATCAAACATACAGCAATTCTGAACACATGAAAATGATTAAGCAGCTTCATTATCAGGCTTCCTTACTCGCAAAATGACAACTTCTTTCCATTCTCCAAATAGCTTAAGTATCAGCAGTATTAACAGTCAAAGAAAAATTCAAGTTGAAGCCAAGTAACCTGTGCGCAACTCAGCTTTTAAACTCTAGAGAGTTACTCAATCTGTAAATTAAGGCAGCTGAACAATTTGATTGCAATCAACTGCATTAAGTAATAGTGTTTTTTTTTTCAAAGAAATCCTAATTTAAAGTATTACTTTTTTGAAATAATAGTGCAAAGAATTTAGAAACTACAAATTATAATTTGGGAGAAAAAGACTAGCAGTGTTATTTTATTTAGTACAAAAAATGAGTCTATGGATGATGTATAACATATTTCAAACTCAAGTAAAAATATCCTTAGACATAGCAAACCTCCTACATACTTGTAGACCTCCCTCTTAGTATAATTTTTGTATTTTATTTATGAGAAAATGCCTGAAGGGTAATCATTAAAGTCATATAACATAATCGACTATAAGAATTAATTTGATTTTAGAAAAATAGAATTATGGTAATTTTCAGTTATCACAATATAAACCTCCAAACACGTGAGAATTCCAAGGGCAGTGAGGCACTAATGAGTTGATTGCTGCCACCTTTCCCAAGTATTTAAACAGCCCAGACATTCTCAAGGCAGAGAACCAGGCTGTCAGTGTCACTTATATAGCCTCTATCAGAACTATGTCCTGCTATGAATTTGATATCGAGACTTTTGTTTTCTTTGTCTGTGACTTTATTGAGGTGGAGAATGTGACTTTAATTCTGGATCAGGAAAAAAGAAAATACATAGGTGTTCAGTACAGACCAGTTGAAATCTATTGCCAAATAACACATTCCTATAGATGTCTAGGGTGACATGCCAGTCTTAACAAGAAACACTCATGCTACATGGAATACTCCAAATTAATGATTTTGTTGTCCCCTAAACTCACCTATGTATGTTATTACAGCTTCGCTGTCTGTCTAGATATTGAATGAAGGCTACAGGAAATGAACAAATAACACATCTGTGAAGCACTGGGCTCTTGACTCAAGACCTGCAGATTCCCTGGATGAATTGCCCAAGTTCAGCTGACAGGACCAGTACAGGTCCCAACAGGTAATGACACATCCTGGATTCTGCAGCAGATTGTTTCTGCCCAGATCATTCTAATAATCTACAATCAGAGAGCAGTTTAAGAATCAAATGGCCTGGAAATCTTCACAAATAGAATGAACACACATGTGTGTACACACACACACACACACACACACACACACACACACACACACACCCTCCATTCTACCTTCAGATTTAATCCCAGAAAACTCAGTATGGGGTAAGGTTAAGACTAAGGACTTCAGCATCTCATAAGCTGACTTAAATTCATGACTTTCATGCCATATAGTGCTGTGTCCTTCTGGAATTTATTTAGCCTTTCTAAATTTCATGTTCATCAATTTTAACTTGGGGAACAAAAAAGCATTGCCTGTCCAGTGGGTTATTCTCAAGAGGAAGGCAGATAAAGCACGCAAATAACTGAGCACTGGCGTTACAATGGAGGCTTTGTAAACTCTTGCCATTCTTTTAAGGGGTTACAGATCCTGAAAGCTAATTTGTGGATACCAGGTTAATAATTTCTATTATGAAAAAAAAAAAAAGATGCGGTTCAAACCAGTTAAGGACAACCTGCCTACCACAACACCAAGCCTTCACTGAGCACAACGAATGACCCATAAAGGAGCGTTTAGCTACCAGGTCCTGTGCTCTGCTGGGACTGCAGCAGGCAACACAATGCCCATTCTCAGGAGCAACAAGTGTGCTGCCTGCAGCGCCTGGCGGTGCCAGTCCTAGCTTAGAACTTGGCAGCATGAGTGCTTTTTGCTTAAGTGAATAACAAAACAGTCCTTTGGCTACCAAACCTTATATGGCTTCTGTCAGTTCTGGCCATCCTCTTTACATTTCTAGGTGTGCTGAAGAACCCCGAGAGTAGTTCTTAGGTGCCTTTACTTGCTACTGCCATCCTGAGAGCTCCCGCATATATTCTGCCTCTTTGCATAGATCAGGGGAGAGGTTAACACAGTTTGACAAACTCATAGCTCTGGAGCAAATTCCACTGACACCACAGGGATTGGTTTAGCTGTGTGGTTTAACTCAATATGACTTGAAATACAGAAGCTTTGGAGAGAATTTTCTTTTAGAGATAGTTCAGAAGTTTGGCTGGATAATTGGTATTTTGTCTTACGATATTTGATTTGTACTTTAGGTGCCTTATTTTGGTCAAAGTAGATTTCTTTAGCTAATGCATCCCATTCTGAAATGCCTTGACTTTGCAATAGCCAGGAATTCCCCACACAGTAATGGTTAGCAAGAAGTGGCCACAAATTGACGGTACTCGAAGGTTCTGCGTCATGCGCTGCTTCAGAAAGACTGTCACAGAAAACCACGGAACTGAATGTCTTTGGTACATTCAGTTTTGTATTCTCAGTACTTAGGGCAGTTCTGAAGCTACATATGGGGATCTAAAAGCTACACAGTATGTGTATTTTCTATATAGGGACTTCAATATCAATATATTTATTTTAAATTTCAGTGTTTGTTTCTTTTATTTTTCAAGATACTGTCTCAGAGTGATGCCTAGACAGGGCACCAACTCCTCGTGCCAGTGGGTCCTGCCACCTTAACTTCTGAGGAGCTGCGATGACTCCCATGCCTGGCTTTAAGCTTCCTATTTCTCAATACAGGTCTTAGTATCCCACCAGCTGAGAGAGAACAACCTGTGAAAACACCTGCTCCCTATACCCCAGAAGTGACCGCTCTGTGCAGCCCCTAATGTGTTCTCTCAGAACATGAGCAACAGAAGTGCTACTTTATTGTTGACAAAATTGTATCTATGCTTTCTCAGAGGGCTTCATGAAGCTCCATGAACAGAGCTTGCTGCCTGGGTCTCAGCTCTTTGCCTCTAATGGTCCTTAAGGGCAAGAGATCAGAGAACAGGGCAAATATCTTAAATAAAATTTGTCCACGCTAGAAGACACAATGGGGCAGATCTTTCTCTTACAACCAGTAACCTACCTACAAAACCAATCACTTAAAATGATATATTTACGTTTTTCAATGCAGGAATAATTGTTTGACATGACTTACACAACAACCATAATGAGCACATTTTTTTGGTACGTACTACTATTAAGCATTATGCTAAATGCTTTGCATACAACTCTTACAAAAATCTCAGGACAAAGAGACTGGTATTTCCTTCTCTTCCTTATAGATAAGGAAACTGAGGTCGATTTCAGTCAACTAAATCACACACACACACACACACACACACACACACACACACACACACACGCACGCACACAGAGTCTACCCAAAAAATGTGTATGCATTGCAGGAAAAGAAAAATACTATGACTTTTTAAAGAGATGAAGAGCTGGGGAGATAGCTCAGTAGAATAAGCACTTGCCTAGCAAGGGCAAGGTCCTGAGTTCAATCCCTGGTACCGCAAAACAAAAAGCAAAATAAAGAGATGGTATCATCCTCACATAGGGGACCAGAGAGGGTGTTGTACATCACAGAAAATCCGCTTCACTGCTGGCACTTAGAGAAGAAATTGAAAATGCATGTTCCGGGGCCTGCCAGATAGCCCAGCAGACTAAAGCGCCTGCTTAGGCAGATGCAGTGGCTGGCGCTTGATCCTCAGTGTACTGTACCAGCCCCACCCCCAGGGCACACTGGAAGGGAGACTGAGACTGGGTGTGGTGGCATGCCTGTAATCCCAGTGCTTGGCAGACTGAAACAGGAGAATCACTATGAGTCCAGTCTGTGTAGTGAGACCCTGTAGACCCTGTACTAAATTCATAAAATAAAATAAAAAAAATGCATGTTCAGCAATGTCAATGACCAAGGCTACAGCTCACCATGCTAATCAGTGTCTGGAAGCTCATGGTCACCACACTGAGCACCTTTTGTAACTGCAGGGGACAAAGGTAACCTATTTTAATCTCATGGTGTTTCAATAAATTTAGCACTTAAATATTTAATTTTTATATTTTAATATTTAATTAAATATTTTAATAATTTCCTGAAGGACATATACATTTTTTGGTAGACTATGTGTAAAACTGGTGTCAAAGCAACCAAATAAATAATGCCAAAGCCACAGGTTCAAGTTCTTTTTCATTTTATGGGCATTTCTCATAATGTGACCTTGGAGGGCCCCAGCATTTACTGGGGTTTTTATTAAAAATGAATTGTTCCTCAAGTTATTCAGAGAAACCCATCGTAAATGAAAGAACAACTATATGTGCCAATAAAGATACTAGAAATATTTAACATCTGTGATTCAATTTTGTCTGATTCTTATATGTGTCTCTATAGAATGTATGTTCACATGTCTAAATATATTTATGGTGTGTATTTTCAAGAGTTCTACCTGAAATAAACATGTGTGAATTGATAGCTATTTCTGTCAGGTTATTTATGTTTTACAACAAATGCTTTCCTGGAGTATCCAATTTTTCTAAAATGAGTGTGTGTCTAGCCTGTAGTTGAAAAAGCATGCACCATTTGAAAAAAATTGGTCAGTGAGAAGAGAAGCTACTTTTGGAGAATGCATTTATGACCCCCAGTGTGCAACATGCTCCCTGCTGACAGGAGTGCCTCCAAAGCCAGCTCACCAGTGTTCATGCTGATGGTAAATCTGGCCGTAATTGAGCTGCGGGAGAGGGGAGATGGGGAGAGGAGGCAGGCCTGGATTCAGATGCTGCCATCAAGAGCTTGGGTACACAAACACACGTCAGAAGTGGGCGGTGACATTGGCTTCCTCAGTGATAATGGTCAAGCAAATTTGGGGCTTTTGCCCAAAGAGCAAAGTAACCTGGCTGTAACTGGATATTGTAAGTGCTCACAGGATTCCAGATAAACAAATCACATAAGTCTTCTCCTAGCGCGTTTTTCTTCCTGGGATCCCTGTCAGGTTCACAGACATGAAGGCAGCCAGAAAGCTCTTACTTGTTTACCTCTAATTTATTTTTACAGCTGTACAACCAGCAATGGGAGAAAATGCCTAAGAGAAAAATAAAACTGACGAGAATAACTCTGAGGTTTTGAAAAACTTTACCAAAGGAAAGCTTCAATTTATCACGCAGTTGTAAAATCTAGTCTCCTTCAAGCCTTCATTTCCCTTGGAAAGAGTGTGTGCATTTGAGCCATGAGACTTGGCCCCTGCCCTGCCTTCTTCCAATAGTTTTGTGCATTGGGGCAGATTTCTTAGCCCCTACCCCCACATCTTGTTTCTGCATATGCTGGTGGAGACAGGATTGTGCCACATAAGTTTCTACGAGGATGATCAGAAAAAGCAATTGATACACACACGCATGCTCAGATATCTCGTGAACTCCTAATAACTTGAACTTTTTCCTTCTTGCTGCATAACTAAGATGACCTCAGGCACTTCAACAGCATTTCAAGAAATAAAGGAAAATATTCACTGAGTATGTGATACTCAAGTCTGAGCAATCCCTACATTTTGGAAAACCCTTTTTTGTCCTGAGATTTACTTTTCTTTTTCTTTTTCAGATGGAAGTTCTCACTGACAAATGACAAAACAGTCTATGTCTTTTCTGCAGAGCCAGTTTGTTCAAATAACAGTCTCATCTATTGAAAGAAGTACAGATATTTATCTGTGAAGTATTGCACAAACTTCTCAGAAGTTTTTCCAAGCCAATGGCAATAAATATATGGCAACATCTGTTTTACTTCATTGTCGACTCTATATGTGGTTAGGTCATGGGCCAAAAGTGAGCCTGACTTTACAGATATTATTTGAAAGCAACAAACATCTACACAAATGATGTTGGAAATTCTATATTCATTGCTCTTATGAAAATACACATATGTCCCCCCCAAAAATAGTTATCTACTACATCTTGCATTCCTTAGTAAATAATAGAATTCGGTGCTATAATTCTACTCAAAACCACCTCTGACCTTAATTAACATGATAATAACTACTCTCCACAAGTTGAGTACTGTATATGAATTACTTTCAACTATTGTGACTGACCGTTTCATAACTTTTATGGGGATGTTTCGACTGAAAGAAAAGTAGCCATTTATGGAATTCTTTATGGCTTTCCTTGTTGAAAGAAAGGCTGGGCCCATGCACATGTCAATGTACCTTCAACTTGCAAAGCAGACATGCAATGAAGTTGTTCAACAATCCGTGATTGTGGTCATGCACATATTTTCATATACTGAATTTTATCCAGATAAGGTGAGCCTATTTTATTTCTTATCAGAACTCTAAAACAAAAATCTTTCTAAAACCCACATAGTCTATCAGTTTAAGTACATATATGCGGGTGTATGCTACAGGATGACAACCTAACTGGTTTCATAAAAGCTGGTACAGTTATAAGCCATATCCCTGTATCAGAGATTTTGCTTCTGAACCACTGAAACCCACACACATATGCAGCCATGTACCATGAGGATAGGGTTTTAAAATATTACACTGATGATCTCATTTGATCATAAGAGAAACCATAGTCTATTTGAGGTAAGTGCTTCTTCCATGAAATTCTGTCAGTTGCTGAATGTAAAAGCAGTTGATCTATAGAAATCCATGTCTACAGCTATGCTAGCTGAGCTACCTGGTGACACATGCCATGTAATGCTTGCAAATTTGTAGAATGTCCCTCTGTTAAAAGGCACACAGTAAAGTGTTGATTTTTAGGAGATGTGCTCCTACTTTCAAAGTTTAAGGGTAGTATGCGAAAGAATCTCATTTTATTCAGTGAAATATTAAGCAGTAAGAGGCTCTGCTCATGTTCAAGGCTAAAATCAATGCTGATATTCTAGAATTTCAGCAATGGCCACTTGAGAAAATGGGGTTGGGACAGATGATGTGGATTGAATATGGTAATTTCTCATGTTGAAACTTGCTGTACAATTGTTTATTGGGCTTTTAAAACATAAAAATGGTAGGCAGGCCTTTGAGTTCATTGATCAAAGAGTCACTTGAGTATACAGTAAGCTCTTAATGAGAAATGGCAACTAGCTGAATAGGTGGTCTGGATCAGAGCTTCCACAACCTGCCCTTCTCTCCATGGCTGTCCCTTAAACTTCGCTGCTGTCTAGAAATAATGCTGACATCATATGGGAGCAGGTTTAGTAGCCCAGTATGGAGCAGTTAGCGGTGGCCACCTCACACTTGTGTTCCCTCTGTGATTAGAAGCTTCTGTCTTCATACCACGTGTCTGCCTTCCTTCCCTGAGATTCCAGTCTCCAGAATCACTTGTAGTAGGCTGGAGTAGCTCTGCTCTGTTCCATCTGTAAATGTGAACAGCTGCAGAGACCTTCCTATGGTTCACATGATCTAGAACAGCAACAGCCAATCCAGTGGGTAATGCATTTCAATTGGTTAAAAAAAATGTAGGTACTGCTGTCCTTTATATTTTTAATAAATTATGCTGCATTCTTTCACTACTAGCCAAATATTCTCTTCTTTCTAAAGCAGACTTAGGAGATAAATTTTGAGGGGTTGAGAAAGAAATACAGTATTTTCTTTCCATGTCCCCATAAGTTACCTTGACCATATACTAGCGTACTTCTAATAATTAACTGCTCTGAGAAAAATTGCAATGTCTCTCCTCAGTACTATTGAGTAGATGACACTGCAGTTGCAGGTGTCCAAGGGAACATTTCTGCTGGGTATCCACTTTCTTGCTTCTGTTTATCACTATGCCCATGAAAGCATTCACGTGGCATTCCAGCCCTCTCACTTGCCTTAGGTTAAGGTAATTAATTCATCAAGTTCCAGGTATAATAAGGATAAAGTTTTCTATAGGGATTAGCAAACAGGTACATGAAGATAAAGAGATTTCAAAGATAAATGCAAATAGAGAATTCTGATAATTTTAATAAAGTTTTTGTCAATATATAACTATCTGACAAAGGTAATATGCTTTATGTTGCAGAAATGTTTCCTATAGCTTTAGGTTATATTTGTAAAATATAACCACCTACCTGACAGGTGTATATCAATGTGTAAAATTTTATACCTAATACAAAACAATACGTAGATGAGGGAGAATTTAATAAATACTCTTGGAACATTTTTTGTGAATAAAATAAACTTGCACCTTTACCCTGTATAAAAATTAATTTCAAATAGACTAAAGATAAACTTAGAAAAGTATCTACAAGTAAAGAAAATATAGCTAAACATTTGTCTACCCTGAGGATAGGGAAGAAACCCTGACAGTATTAAAGCCAATAGAGAAGTTACAAGATAAGTGACTAGATGGGATCATGAAATAGAATTGAAAAAGTAAAAGAGGAACTAAAAACTTGATTAGAGGGCTGAGAAATTAGCTCAGCTGTCTAAGAGCCATGCCTAGCAAACTCAAGAATCTGAGTTTGATGCCTGGTATTGCATGCTGTGCGTCTTCCCCCACTGTTCCACACATGGAACTTTTATGAGCAGCAAGAAAAGCTATAAAATGTGATAGGAGAAGAGCTAAGAAGCCAATAAAAACCACAGGAAACAGCTGGATAATAAATACACAAGAAACCTGTTCCTCTGCAGTGGCAGTCCAACAATGTTAGGCAAAACAGGATTAAAATATTTTAATCTAAAAAAAATTAAAATGTAAACACATTTAATCTAATAGGCAAATTAGAAATGTTTAATTATAAAAATTCTGAGGGCAATGCAATAAAATGGGAACACCTGGATTATAAGCCTATATAAGCTTCATACTACTTACATAGCTATTCTAGTATAGAAATAACCAGAGGTAAACCCAAGTTTTACACCAAGTCAGGTGAGGTCAAAGATATTCCTTATAGATTTTTTTAAAAAACATATTTAGTACAGGGTCTACAGGGTCTCACTACACAGATCAGACTCATAGTGATCCTCCTGTTTTCAGCCTCCCATGGGCAGGGATTACAGGCACGCTTCGCAGATACATTAATCACTAGCAAAAATTAGAAGCAATCAAAATGTTCAAAAATATGTAAATATTTAATTTATGGAATATTTTCCTTTTTTTGTGGTGGTACCAGGGATCGAATTCAGGCCCTTGCACTTGCCAGGGAAGCACCTATTCTACTGAGCCATCCCCCAGCTCATGAAATATTTTCAAGTTAGAAAATACCTGTAAAAAACCCAAAATTTTGCTTCAAATAGTAATAACCAACACAAGGAAATCATTATAGTAAAACATTCAAATTTAAAACTTTGGACTAAAACTAATAAAACATCTAAAAACTAGCAGTGTTTATTTAGAGTGCTGAGACACAGTTATTTATATTTGTACTTTTATGTTTTCCACGTTTTTTAAAAACTTAAAAGTACATATGAGTTGCTTTGATAGTACAAAATTATTTTGATAAAGGAAGATACGTGGAGGCCATTGAGCCTTGAATATAAATAATTTGCAAATGATAAGAATTTGAAGATTGATGTTTTCTGATTTAAGAACTTATGAAAGAATCTTCAGTGAGAGTGCATTCAGGCCCTGTGATGGATGTGTGCATACTTCCCATGTTATACTGTGTACCTCACTTGCGAGCAAACTGTCATGAGGCCATCCCTTATGTTAAAAGTTGTGTTTCCACAGTGGCCCTTTCAGCTGAGTATGGATGGGCAATGAGGATCTAGCTCCCCGCAGTCTGCAGCTTGGCATAGAAGCCCTTCTAGCCAGGGTGCACAGGGCCTAGCCCAACTCAACAAGAGAGTGAGGACCCAAAATAACCACTTGTCTCAGTTTTATGATGAAGCACAGAAAGCACAGGGCGAGACCCAGAGCTGCAGAAGCAAGCAAGCAAGCGGTGCTTCCCTCCACCCCCCGCGCTGCCGCCCAGCCCCGAAGCGCACTCCACATGACCCAGCTCTGCCCAGCCGCAGGCCTCGGGCACTGCAGTCCCGTTGCCATCTCCGGGATCACATTCCCCAGCCCCACCGGCAACAGGAAGGCCTGAGATCAGCATTCCTTTTTTTCTAGATGAAGAAGTGGATGTGGCAACTATGAGCTTGTACAACACAAACATTTTTGCGAACTGTAGACATTTGGAAAATGAATTACTACTTGTTTCAAGGCCGCAAAATCGCTCTTTCTGAAAAAATTGTCTTTTCTAAAAATAGATCAATAGTCCTGCTACAGGAAAAAAGAGTCCATGATTTAAAAGAAATATATTTTATGATACAAAGTATCTCCATATTCAATAAAATTAAGTGTAATAGAACTTCTCCACAAACAAATGCTTCATGAATAGTTAAGCAAGCAAATTGGCTCTAACTACTTGTTCTGGAAACACCTTCGCTAACTGCAATGCTGGATGCTCTCTACCTGTAAGCAGCCTCTACATGTCCCATATTACTCATTATCACAGCAGAATCTAGGCAGTTATTGGGGAACAATGTGTCTATTTCTTCATAAATCTATTCCTCTACAAAGCTCTGCTGTCTCAAAGTGTACTCTATGAATTTTTGACACATCTAAATCATTGTACATTATTCCTAAAATTTTATTTTTGTAGACTTTTACTACCTATCTTCCTTGAACTATTAATTTAGCAAATCTCATATCGTTGACTTTTTTTGAGTTTATAGGAAGTGAAGTCATATTACTTTTAAAACCAGTTAGTTGCTATGATTAAAAAAAAAACAAAACAAGTATTGTTAGTTCCTTTTCCTGTTGTTGGGACAACACCCCTGATACCTAGAAGAGGAAGACAGGGAAGTTTATTTGAGCTCACAGTTTGTAGAAGTGTCAGTCCACTATAGGCGAGATCCAACGCAGGGTGGCATGGTGGTATGGCGTAGGGGCATTGCAGAGGAGAAACATTCCGTGGCCACTGTAGGGCAGGCAGGAAGAGGAAGAGGAAGAGGAAGGAAGCAGCAGTGGAAGCAGTGGAAGGGGTGAACCTCCCTTTCTCTTTCTCCCATTCAGGCTCCAAGTCTATTGGTTGGCGTCACCCTCAACCAAAGTGGACCCTGCTGTTATCCACATCCAGAATTATGTGAAACCAAGCAGTGGGCTAATTTAGTTGCATTGCCTGGGCTCAGCCACCTATGAGCACAGGAGGCTCTCAGGGGACATGTGCACACAAGCCACAACACAATGAGAGTCTTGAACATTAAAACAGGTATTCTTCCTTTAACCAGAAATCATGTCCTATAAGGCACTACAGAAGGAGCCATCGGTCACGGTGGAGAGGAATTGTAGAGGACTGAATTAACAAAAGCATCCTGGATAAAAGGTTGAATTCAAAAACTGACAAATCAGCAAAGCAGACCAAATTTGGCCCCTTCCCTCATTTTATACGGAAAGAGAATTTAACAACAGATAGAAAGCAGAATCTCCCAGTATGTTTCTTATATAATAATTTGGGTGTTTTTTTCTTAAGTAAATAGACATTGAAGCTGAATTTCAAATGTAAGCGAAACCAAGCATGGCCCTACCTCAACGCTATACAAAAAAGTCATGCATCCATCCTTTTGTCCCCAATACATGAGAAAAACTGTCTTATGGGTCTGTTCTTGAGCACCAGTGCCTCATGTTTAATTCACACCTCTCCTCTTACTTCTTAATCTTGGAGTTCACCCAGATGTTCTCTCTAATCTTTTTTTTTCCTTGATGAAGCTTGATTTGAATGAAACACCTGAGAAAGAGTATTTTAGAATAGAAAGTAAATAGATTTTCAAAAAATCTATTTTTGAAATGATACCTTGGCTGTTAAACACAGAAAACCAGTCATTAAATATTTACCAAAACAGCCCAAAGTGAAGTCAGTGTGAGGAGCTGGCAGTGCTCAGCGCAACACTTCTTAGGGAAATACAAGGAAAAGGCATTCTTTTTTCTTCACAGGAATGAGTCATATTTTCAACTGAAAAAGTCAATTTGGGTACACAGTGAAAGTTCTCGAAATTCGAAATGGTAGGTACGGGGCCTCCTTCCACATATCTTTCCACCTTCCCTCCAAAGTTAGTGACCTCTGCCATCATTTGAGCTAATATGTCTCAAACAGAAATATATTAGTGTATGTAGAGTTTGTGCTTTTATGTAAAAGGGAGCACTGTGCATTCAGTTCTTTACCTAAGAACACATCTGCACTAAGTTAAATAATGTTGCAGCTATTCTGTAGAATAACTTCCTGCTGTAACACAGGGTGAGTTTTCAGATGCATAGGAAAAGTCGTGAAGCCCTATATGACCCAGCAACTCCAGTAAGCAGATGTTCATGAGAAGTGACAATAGATGCCCAGGCTAAAACTATTGCATAAGTGTTCACTAAAGCATAACACAAAATAGCCGTAAATGATACTGCCCAATTGTTCATCACTGGATGAATAAACTAAATCTGTGCACACATACAGTGCAATAGTTTTGGGTCATAAGAAAGAATAAAATCTGACACACGCTGCAATATGAATAAGCCTGGAAAACACTGTGCCAAGTGAGAGAAGCTGACCACAAAAGACTATTATGACGTACTCAGATTAGGGACTACTATAGAGAAATAGTGTAGGTTAGTGACTACCTACCTACCCATGGCTGTGTTTGAAGGAGGGAGAGGAGGGAGTTCGAGGGTGATAGCTACAGGATAGGGCTTTTTTTTTTTTCTAATAACAAAAGCATTCTAAAATCATTTCTGGTGTTATTTGTACAACTATGCAAATATGCTAAAAATCAATGAACTATATATTTCTTATAGGTGAATGGTATGCTATACAACATATCTTAATACAGCATAGGAACAGCCCAGAAATTTCATGTGTCAATATATTGCTGAATGAAAACTGCACATTGTGGAACACTAAATGCCTAGATTATGCTTCTTTTTTAATTTTATTAATTTTATTGAGAAATAAATAGCAATGAGACAGTTTCAAAACTGATTAGTAGGACAGTTTCAGTAATTAATACATTGCATATTGTTGTCTCCAAAGTGGTTATTCATAGTACAAGATGCAGACATGATATCCTATCTATATACTATTAGCACAAATCTTTCTTCTCACTGAATTAAGAGAAAGTAGCTGTATATCTATCTTATTTTTTATATGCAAATACAAAATGGTCCTTCATTTATATCCTTTTGTTTTGTTCAATTTTATCAGAGATGGGTATTCCATTGCCATCTAAATATTGTAGGTGTGGGAATTCAGCCAAATAATCCAATATAGTCCAGTAGTCCAAAATAGTAGTGGATCATCCATATGACTGGCTTGAGCCTTTTACAGCTCAGCATATCAATATATAGCTTCACTTTTTATACCTCATTTTCATACTTTTCTGCTGGATGGTGAAAGGAGAACAGGAACAGAATTTACCTTCTTGATGTTTTCGTTTGCCTAAAGTCTAAGGATATGCAAAGAAAGCTAATAAAGGTTGAGCCCTGTGGGCAGAGGCATCCTTTTTTCAAATGACAAGAACAGTGACCACCACCTGAAGGCAGCTTCACGCCTGCACTGTAGAGATCTTCCTGAGGGGACTCAGGCTGTCCTACGGTTACAGCAGACTGTTCAGTCTGCCTTGCGGTGAGAGACAAACTGGGCCTTTTGTCCCTGTACCAAAAATTTAGTCTTCTTATACAAGTTCTGCTGCAGAACGCTTTTGTACATGTGTGTGCGTTTAACACAAGACCTCCAGCAAACTTAAAACAGATGAGCTTGATGAGAGACAAACCATATGTCTTTAAAATGGTTCAGAGAATATCCCTTAAATGTGGTAACAACTGCAGCTGCTGTAAAACGCAATGCCAGGAGAGCTTAATGGCAATTACTGAAGAAAATATTATTATTTATTTATTCATTTTTTTGACAAATTTTTCAAACAAAAATTTGACCCAAGATTTTCCTATTCTCCGTAGATCGAGCCTGGAAGAAACTAGAAAAATAACTTGCTTTTAAAATAAGTTCAGTCAAACACTAAATGATTTATAAGCTCTGGAACTTGAGGGGAAAAAAGTCTCCTTTTTAATAGGCTTGAATTTATTTGAATTCATTATGTGGTTTCCCAAATGCTGTGCGCATTTAAAATGACCTTTCAGTGTCCAAGTAGGCAGCTTAGAGAAAAAGGAGGAGAGAATTTGCTTCAATTAAAATAAACATCAAATACTAAGATCCAATTATACTATGAGAATTCTCAGAAGGAAAAACTGTTGTCAAAACATGGAAAATATCACGGACAGCCGTAAAGTTGGTGAAATTTAGTTGTATGACATTTTAATGATGCAGAGAACTGTTGCTGAGGGTTCGCAGGATGCAGGACGACGTCTGGCTGTGTTCCTCTCTTTCCTTCACTCTTGCTGTGCCATTTAGGAGCTGTTTCTTAGTGATTCTACATAGCTGCATTGTGATCTTCACATATGTGTATGCACACATGCATGCATGTATATATGTACATATGTGTGTGTGCATATGGATAGTATGTGGACAGAAAAAAATTCTGTAATTCACTCTAGGTAAGAAATCAAGGGCCAACCAGATAATGCAGCAGATTTAAGCACCTGCTTAGGCAGATGCAGGGGTCAGAGTTTTGAGTCCCCACCTGCCATGCTGGCCCTGCCCCAGGGGTGTGCTGAGACAACGACTGAGACTGGGCCTGGTGGTGCCTGCCTATAATCCCAGCATTTGGGAGGCTGAAAACAGGAGGATCACTAAAAGTCAGATCTGTATAGTGATACCCTCTAGACCTTGCACTGAATTAAAGAAAAAAAGAAATCATAGGTATCAACTAACAACATGCTAGAGTTGATAGGATAATACTCATATGTATCTGACAGATGTATGCATATATATAATTAGTGGATAATATGCTGAGAGAATTACAGTACAAAATATTTCATAATGAAAATTTTCATTCAGTTTCTGTGGCTGTTACTAGTCTTTTTGCTTCTATTCCTTTTATTTCTGTATTTTTATGATCCAAAAAATACTTGAGATCTAAAAGACAAGCACAGGAAGGTGATTGGGCCACCACTCTGTGGGGTTCAGCCGTACAGCCCCATAGTGTGCATAGGTGTGTGGTTTTGGGAGCTGACAGAACCCATTTGCAAATTCCCTACACACGGCCAACACACAGTGCAGCTCTCAGGCCCCGACAGTCTGCCCAGGGAGCATATCTGCACCTGGCGTTTGATGGACATGACTCTCACACTTACCCTCGCTTCAGTCAGGGGCTTGGAATTGACTTCTGTCCTTCGTATTTGCACTGCGGGCTCATCCCACCATTGGCGGAAGGCCAAGACTTCACTCTCTGGACAGACTCCTGTACTTAGTTGGCTGAATCCTTCTTTTGCTAACGTAAACCTACAAACCAATTATGTTTCCAAATGCTAATCAGAGCTGAATTGAGCTCAGACAGGCATTCTCATGCTGGCACCCCCACATGCTGGCATCTCCGAATGCCAGCAGGAGAGAATCTGATTGCAGTCAGCCCGTGAATGACTTTCTTCCTAAAGTGAAGGTGAGATCAGATACCTAATAAAAATTCTTTTCAAGTCTAGTGACTCAAACCCATGGGAGGGTCCTAAACTACATAAAAAGGAGAGATTTACAGCACCACAGCACTCCTGGGGACCCATTTACTCAGAGGGCTTTGTTTCTCTCCTGCCTGAAGTCCTGTTTCTCTGGCCTCATCCCAGCGGGTGGCCCAGGAACACAGGCTAGCTCAGAGATCAGGGGAGACAGCTGTAGGAGACAGGGCAGTCAAAAGACAAGTGCCGAAAGCCAGCAGCAAAGTACCCATAATTTCAGGGTGTCTAACTTTTCTCTGCAAATCTAGGTGTAAGGGCCACATACATACACACTTGTAAGAGCATTCTTTCATTTTAAATAACAGAAAGATCGGGCCTTCTCTCTGTGCCTGTGGGATATTCACAGTCTTTGTACCTGCGGCAAGTTGGCACTGCTTCCTGACCATGGCAGCTAAACTATGTCTCCAGGACGGACTACACACACACACACACACACACACACACACACACACACACACACACACACACACTGTTTAAATCAGTCTCCTGTATGTTTTCTTCATTACACTTAAACCACAACTTCAAATTATTCTAATTGTTTAAAGATTTAAGCTCATAGGGGAGGGAGGGATCATTAGAAACAACTCCAGAGCCAAGCCCAGCAAAGAAATTAAATGTGGATTTGTTTATGTAGAAACTGTCCTATCTAACAGTGAGCAAATTATCCTAAATAAAAGTCATACTGAATTATTTCAAATATCAATGCATTTTTATCTCTAATCTTCTTAAGGTGACATTTTAGACTACTACAATATTCCCCCCAAAATAAGACACAGCGGGAAAAGAATCGGCTTTGAAAACTAGAGATTAGGGTCCAGGGAGATAGCCCAGTGGTCTAAATGCCTGCCTGGCAAGCACAAGGACCCAGGTTTGATCCCCAGTACCCTGGTACCACATGCCCCTACAGGCCCTGCCCTGAACATGCTGAGTTGGCTACCCAAAACAGAGTGTGGTGGCTCATGCCTGTAATCCCAATGCTGGGGAGGCTGAAACAGGAGGCTCCCTATAAGTCTGAGCTGTGTGGTGAGACCTTGTGCCAAATACATAAGTTTAAAAAAAGAAAACTAGAGATCAAAACGTCCTCCCCAATCAGACTATCCTTGCCTTACCCGCCTTATAGAGTAGCTAGGCAGCCAGAGAACAGTGCTGGTAGGTAAGGCAAGAGTGGCTTACAAGGGCATGAAACTGAGTGAAAGGAAGATTCAACTTAGAAATTAACATAAAATTCAATTAAAATGTCTAAGCACTGTTTATAATCCAATTCTTGTAGCCAATTCCTAGCTACCTGTTCAGGTTCGTGAGAGTGGACATTCCTATACTAGATACCGGGATGCAGGACACACCAGATGTGGTGTGTTCTGGAAGTCTCTGAATTAACAATTACTGCTATAGAGCTGGAACAGTTATAGACGGCCACATACATACACACTTGTAAGAGCATTACAACTGAATTAACAGTTACTGCTATAGAGACTGAAAAAGTGCTGGTGCTCAGATACATGACTGAGAATCATGGCAGAACGTGGCTCACTGCCAGATGTGGTAATAATTTGATGTTTCACTGGGAAAGAGATTTTCCACTTTTGCATGCTGACTTTATGCTGCAGTTGTAATCCTTTAAGATTAAATCCTTTAGCTGAACGACATATCATTTTCACTTAAGTTACCACATGAAATTTTTGAGAGTTCTTTGCAAAGCACCTACTAGGTCCCTACTTGAAGAAACGACCTCACTGAGGCTAATGTAGCTATAGCCAAGGGTTACGAATACTAACAAAAGACTATAACTATGCCATGTCATAGTAATAGAAGAAATTTATTTTGAAAGCTAGACCAAAACCCTAATAGTTATTTGTAGAATAGAAACCTTATTTCCATTACTAGTGAAACATCATCTAAAATTTTTTCAAAATTTAGGTATGACCTATAAAACTAGTGGTCTCTGGGAGATTATTTATAAAGATAGATTTTTGACAAGTTAAATTGCAAAAATCCTCATTATGTGTGATTTTTGTTTAATTTTTTTGCCACCTTTGCCCACTCTGAGGGCGGGGCTGGCACGGCATGTAGTGCTGGGGATTGAACCATGGTTCCCTGCGTTTCCCTGAGCTTGCCTGAGCAGGCGCTTTAGACCACTGAGCTATCTTGCTGGCCCTTTTGTTTAAAATTTTCTTGTTTCCAGAGGGTTTCTCTGACATTCTACGATCACATGTCCTTCTTATACATACATTAAAATTTCCTGGCTTGTCTATGTGGCTGTACATTTTAAAAAACTCACTCCAACAGGAAAGAAATGTGTTTGTTCTCAAATTTGTTTCAATAAAATAAATTTAAATATTTAATTTGACCAGCACAATCTAGCAAAGAGGTGATAAAGGACATACTTTATTTAGAATGAAAATATCTCTTAATAAAATGGCACAGAAAACCAGGTCCCCCATCGCACCTACCCCAAAGAAAAAAGAAAGAAAGAAAACCTCTCTCTAGCCCTGGAAAATAATTTGCTTTGAAAAATGTCAAGTACTCCAGATTAATTTCATGTTGCCTGACCCCAGATGCAAGTAGTGAGGTTTTTAAATTTTTCTGTTCACTATGCGATTTCTGAAAGGAATCGAAACACCTTTTACCTGTCACTGCAATAGCCTATCATGGAAGCAAAAACTACCACAAGGACATAGCAGTAGATAAATTGTCCACCCCACAGGAATGTTCGGCCCGCTGCTGTAAATTTTATGAAGGTGATGTAGTATTTCAAAAGATGGCTGAAGCTCAAGAGATTAAAAGTATTTTTCAATGAAGCCATATAAAAGAGCACCTCTAGTTTTTCAGTGAACAAACTCAAACAACTGTGAGGTCAAGCATCTAAAATCTATTTGTGGAACACACTAATGTAGAATAATGTCTTCAGCATCATTTTCAAGGGCATGGGTTGGTGGCCAGACACAGTATGGCATGTACTGTCCTAGTCCTTTTATGTAAAATTTAGAAATGGAAGATTATAAGTTGTGATTGCTGAAATAAGGATCATTGTCATCTTTAGTGGAAGCGGACAGTGGCTCAAATAGGCCTAGGGTTTTTGGTTCCTGCTAAGACTATTCTTAATGTGGTCAGTAGTTGTAATGATCACTTTTGAGAACTAGAAATACTATTGCTTTTACTTGATTTGCAATATTCAACATGTCCTCACATTTTGTGTTTCCAAAAATCTTGGAAACACAAAATACATTTTTACAGACAATGATAACTATATCAAAAAACTTGCACATTGGCATGCATGTGTATAAAATCTATTGCTGCTACAACATTTTTTGCATGCAAATTTAACAGCAGAGGTTTTATATACATAGAAAGATGGTGAGATCAGAAGGACCACTTAAGTGGTGAGTAGCCATGCTATGTCCTTGTTTTCCATAGACTCCTGGACAGCATCACAGACAAATACCTCTTCTCTCTGAGCCAAAATGCAGCCACAGTACATTACCTTAAGCATCTACCACTAATTAGGAGAGGTTGCCCATAGATAACAAAGATTAATCAGCTCAACTTCAAATGATAGGCCTATCTATTTCTTCTGTTATTTACATGAAAAAGACCTTGTGATTATGGAAAATATTTTACACCTGTTTCTAGTAAGAATATAATATCATACATGGGCATATAAAATTATTATCTTAATGATAATCATTTCTTTATTAAGGCATGTTTGCCAATAACAAGGTGAGTTTTTTTTTATCTTTATATTACTCTAGAAACATTTATTTCTTTCTATATAGTTAGATCCTTTTTTAACAAGACTTGGATAAAGAATTGGTACTATTTTTTTCTAATCAAAAGACTCAGGGAATCTTCTGTGGCTCACCCTCTCTCCTCAGGGTGGCCAACTCTACCCTCAATTAAAGCTCTTAGCCCAAAGCATAGTTGTTCATTATAACAAAAAATCCTCTTACATGTTTTTTGGTAACTATCCATAAGGAAAAAGCAGATTCCAGAGACCATGGATGCTAATCAGCTACTCTCACTTATCTATTGCATTCTTAACAGGTGGAGCCCCTGCAGCTACAGCTGTTTCTGAGACAACATGCTGGATTATCAGAACATGCTTAAGCAAGAAGAGACTAGGAAGGGGAATAGTTGTGTCAAATGGAATTTCTTGCCATAGATTTTGAGGAATCTCCACACTTAGTATCTTCCTGAAAGAATGCAAAGCATCATGCCACAGTGATACAAGCACACCCACGTTTACAGTGTCACAATTTGTACTAGCAAAATCTTGGAAACAGCCCAGATGCCCATCACTGGATGCATGGACAAAAAAGGTATAATACTTTAAAGAAGGATAAACTTGACATAGTTACAGGTAAATGAATGAACCTTGAGAAAATATTTCAAAGTGAAATAAATCAGACATACATGTTTAAATGCCACAGTATTTTTCTGATGGGACAAATGAAAAGTGTAAATAGGACCAAAATGTAGAATAGATATTGAGTAATGGAAAGAAAATACCCACATGAGAAAGCAAACTACAGAAGGGGCATGGGGAAAAGAAGGAAGGGAAAAGAAAGGGACTAGAAGGAAAAAAAATATAAACAAAGCTTTTGTAAATAAGGAGGGGAAGAGGTGTTGAGAGTAGAAGGGAATTGGGGAAAAAAGAAATATGAAGATATATCGTGTATAGGCACTAACTCCCTATAATGAATGTAATCATTATGTGTATCTAAATGCACCAATTAACTACAAGAAGGAGCTACACAATTCAGATGTGTTATGTACAAACACAAATTCCCTGAAAACAATGTAATCACTATGTACTAGTATTTTACTATTTTTTAAAAGGAATATACCTAAACAGGTCACATTTTTTTTTTTTTTTTTGCCTATTGTCTTTTTTGTCAGGAATCCCATCTGAGCTCAGTAGTACCATCTCTCCATTGACAGAGAGACAAAGAGGCGTACGCCCTTTCTGCTAAGCCTGAAAGGAAGAATAAACTAAAGTGGAATCTTGCCCACTCTGTAGTCTGATAAGGAGGGTAAGATCCAACTATCGATGTGTGAATAATGATCAGTGAACTGCGTAACCAAGCACAAACCATAGGACAAGAAGAGAAGGCAATGTGGAGCAATATGGAGGCATGGTGGTGCTGTTATTTAAGACCAAACCACCAGGCAGCCCCAAGAAGAAAGCAGTTCTTACAAGGCCTCACTTAGAAACAACTTCTGGTCTCATACTGAGGTTTGCCTGACAGATTAAACTCCTTCCCCACCAACCTCTCCAGAAGAGCCTGCTTAATTTTTAAATAACTAAATGAGAAGTGTTTTAGCTTCTAATGGATCTCTTTCCAAAACCAGGGAAAGACACAACCAAAAAGGAGAACTACAGGCCAATCTCCCTCATGAACATAGATGCAAAAATACTCAATAAAATCCTGGCAAATAGAATACAGCAAATCATCAAGAAGATCATACACCATGACCAGGTAGGATTCATCCCAGGGATGCAAGGATGGTTCAATATTCGAAAATCTATAAATGTAATACACTATATTAATAGACTGAA
>PVKA01031133.1:0-26587 GCA_004027165.1 Ctenomys sociabilis
AAGATTCCAAAGCCGTTCCTCAGGCCGTCTACCACTTCTCCTTCATACCTGCTGCCGTCTGGCCATGTGTATGTGCCACGGTTCGTGGGGATGTTCTTCACAAAGTCCCCCTAGGGCACAAAGGGTGATGCCCCAAGGCAGTGAAAGGAAGCACCTCCACCCGCATGCACACATTTGTAGGCATTCAGAGATGGAGACGGCCCAAGCGTCCACTGATGGGTGGGTGGATAGACAAATGATGCTAAATACATCATTTGGCCACAGCAAAGGACAAAGTTGACACACACTACAGTACAGATGTAGCATGCTGAGTGAGGGTGTGACAGGAAGGCAAGTGTGCTGGGAGAAAGCAGTGGAGAGCAGCCTCCTCCCATGGGCTACTGGGGACATCACCTGCCCACTGACTCTGGTCCTGCTCTCCTCCCAAAGAAAGAGCTGGCCATGCCGCTGGTTTCTCCCTCCTCCCTCCTTCACCAAAGCTCCCCCCCTTCCCCTGATCTCTCCACCAGGCAGATGAAGGCAGAGTGAAACTGTAGGATGGCTAGGTGCAGACAAAGCTCAGGAAGCAAGCTGCCTGCTGGCTTAGGGAAAAGTGGCACCTGCCACCCTGACCTTAGGAACTGTAGATTCCTAGAACTCACCAGAAGGAAGCTAATTCCTGGCCAGCCCCCAGAGACCTGCATCATGAGCCAGGTAGTGGGAACCCTTCTGCCTGTGGGTCACCCACAAAAATCAAAATCTACAACTAGTTCAGGTGCCCAGCCTACCCACCGGCACCTTCCCGAGCATTAGCTCTGTGGCTCAGGACACCTGTCCAACTGTCTAGCCATCTCTCTCAGGAGTCTGAACTTACTGGGCATCATAACCAAGCTGGAAGAGACATGAGGGCTAAGCCATGTGGTCTGACCCACCTGAGTGCTTCTGTGAGGCCCAAGGACCCTGCTGCTGGGCTGCGGGCAGGGAGCTCTATACCCAGGGCAGGACCTAAATCCCACAAATTGCAGAGGGGCCTCCATGGCAAATCCTCATTCACTGGTTAGAAACCCTGAACATCAGCCAAGGTGAGGAGCTAGGACTACACATGGGAGGGGGCCCCAGCTACTGTTGGGGCTCTGGGCTAGTGGTCAGTCCCACCTTGTTCCTCCACAGCTGTCTCCTGACCTCTGGGCCCTACCTTGCTTCATTTCCATGCTTACCAGGGTGGCATCTGAATATGTTCTGTGCTTGTGTTTTAAATTTTTTTGGTGTCATTTATAAACACTGTATTTCTAATAGCTCTGCAGCTGGAATTTTTAGAATGATGTTTCAGGCATTCATACTTCATGGGTGGGAGTTGAAATGGCATAGTCTCTTGAAGAACAAATCTCGCCTGATAATCACTTTAAAAAGATAAATTCAAGCCAGACAGTGGTGGCACATGCCTGTAATTCTGCCACTCTGGGCGGCTGAGGCAGGAAGATTGCAAGTTCAAGCCTAGCCTGGACAACTTCACAACTTTGTAAGAAACTGCAAAACCAAAAAGGGTTGGGGATGAAGCACAGGGCAGAGGCCCTGGGTTCAATCCTAAGTATCCCCCCCCCAAAATTAAATAATAAAAATCCAACATAATCCCTTCAACCCAAGAAGATGGGTTAAGTGAAATCCACATAATGGAAAACATGTGCCTTATATCCAGTACAAAGAGAAGAGAATGTATAATAAGCTGTGTTTGTGTTTGCAAAAAGCAGGACGGTGAAAAGTATGTACGTGAGCTGTGTGCACATCAAGCCCTACAGAACTACATGTACATGTACCGAACGCCTCGGAGACACACTGTGTGCCCCATATAGACAGAAGACATGGTCGCCTACAGAGACAGGGAACAAGCCAGTTACAATTTCCAGAGGGCACCGTGCAGCCACAAAGGCACCATCCCTGGGGCCAGCGCATTTCCCTAGACAGTGGGAGCCTGCCTGCTGGGTTCACAATTACAGTGCAGAATTATAATCCATTATATACCTTACCTCGTATTTTAATCCATCGGCCCATATGTAAGTCCCTTGTCCATGCATGAGTCCTTCGGAGAACAGACCCTTGGAAACAGAACAGCAGTGAGCCCTGAGGAGGAGGCTGGGCCAAAGCACAACACACCCCTACTCACTGCTAGCTGGGAGCCCTGTTCCACCCTTTCTCAGGGTGTGGTGATGGTGGCAGCAGGAGTGGTTGCAGTGGAAGAACCTGCACTGCATCGCGTCCTGCTAGGTACAGAGGAGCTCAGAAAGGTCAAAAATAAGGTTCCCTACAACAGACACAGGGCATCAGTCTTCACATCCTAAAAGACTCGGCAGCTCAATAGAGTTGAAACATTTTGATCTTGCATGTCAAATGTTAGTTTCTCCTTCATGTTTTTAATTTTTAAATTTTATTTATTTATTTATTTATTTACCTACCTATCTAGCAGTACTGGGGTTGAGACCAGAGTCTTTGCACTGAGTTATACTCCCAGCTCTTTTTTTTTGGTTTTGATACAGTGTCTCATTACATTGATACACCGGGGCTGGGTTCCAAGCTGTGCTCTTCCTGCCTCATAGTGGAAAATAGGTGTGATGGCCACAACCAGCTCAACACTAGAGAGCTTCTTTTGGGAGGTGAGCAGCCTTGGGGTTGAACCCACGGTCTTCACATTGCATTCTCCGTCCTTTTGTAATTTTGATTACATTTATTTTTTATTTTTTTGGCAGAACTGGGGATTGAACTCAGGCCCTTGCACTTGCCAGGGAAGTGCTTATTCCACTGAGCCATCTCCCCAACCCCTTGGTTACATTTATAGGATTACAGTTTCCCTCACTAGGAATCATTCCTAGGTGTTTACAGACAATATGTGCTGACAGGCATATGGAGACACAATGACCTGGATCCCTCCATACTCACAGACCCCAAAGTCAGCAGAGGCTTGCACCCCTTGTGGAAAATGGTGGGAAAGAAATACAGTGGTGGAGCATTTGTGTGTGACTATACACACACATCGCCCTGCTTGTTTATTTTGGTGCTGGGGATTAAGCCCAGGACTTCATGTGTTCCGAGCCTGAGCTCTACCACTGAGCCACACCTAGCCCCATCTATATGCTTTAAATCACCTCTAGGTTACAGATGAACCTGCTACTACAGACACTATGGAAATAACTGTTGTTCCATATGGTTTAGGAAATAAAAAGAGAAAAGATGTAATGTTCACAGTACAGATGCAACTGCTGCCCCGGTAACTTCAACTTGGCTGCCTGACTCTGTGGACTCAAAACCCACACATATGGATGGCCAGACACTTAACTTCCATGTGGTGTCCTCTGCTCATCTATAGGAGCTGGTCAGGAAAACACTCCATACACCCAGATGTCTAAACATCATCTCAGCAAACAAGGAGAAAACAGCATGTAACTCTTCTCTGAGTCACCTGGTCAGAGGGAGGGTCAATGGCTCTCACATGTTGCTTGCATGGCAATCGCGAGGGATTCCAACATGCAGACTGCCGGGCATGCCCACGCTTCCCTCTCATGAACAGGTTTGGCCCACAGTCCCAAAATGTACACCTCTAAAAATCCCCGGGGAAGTCAGAGTGGGGGTGCACAGCTATAATCCTAGTACTAAGGGGGGCTGAGGCAGGAGGATGACAGGTTTGAGCCCAGCCTCAGAAGTTTAGCACCTTAACGAGATCCTGTCTCAAAAAAGGACAGGGAGAGTAAATGGGCTGGTGACGTAGCTCAGTGCAAAGACCCTGGTTCAATCCCCATACTTGTGGGGGTGGGGCTCATACAAATATTCATATATCTATTCAAGGCTTGAAAGAAACATGACAAATTCCACATATTTATGACATCAGCACTGGGATTTCAGTTGGCCTTCTAATCCATAACTTCTGAATCTGCAGTTTGGGCACAGAGCCAAAAGCAGAGAAAACTTTTAGAGAACCAGTTACGTTGTTGGTGATGCTTACCATAGCAGGCAGCACCAGTAACCAACATTTGCATTTCCTTCCCCAAACAGTACAGCATAACAACCATCTGTGTGTGGCAGTGTTTACATTGTATTTGGTACTATGAGCCATTTGCAATGACATAAAGCAAATCCACGGGAGGATGTAGATTCCATCCTAACACCACCTCATTTCACATAGAGGACCACAGCATCCAAAGATTCCAGTGTCTGAAGGGAGTCCCAGAACCAATCCCCGAGACACTAAGAGACAACTGACTTACTTTAATGATGGAGCTACAACAGATATAAATCAAGTAAAAACAAAAAACAACCTTCAAGTGACTACTTCAGTTATACTGAGTCATATTTTGACTTTTCTATAAATAAGCAGGATGTACTTGCAATTCCTTTTGAATAATCAATGACATTGACTGAAGACTTGCAAATCTGACTGAAGACACACTAGGTAGGAGGTGGACTGCCAACCTCGGCCAGCCAGCCAGGCAACTTTGTGATTTGGGGAAATATGAAAAGGGCTGGGATTGTAGCTCATTGCAAAGGTCCTAAATTTGATCCCTAGTACCAAAAAAAAAAATAAATTAAACTATTACCCCACACCTTCCTCCCAAGGCAGCAAGTCCCAGTAAGAGACTCACATGGTAGGTGCTGCCACCTTGGAAGACCACAAAGCCTTCTCCCTCGTACAGTCCATGGACTTTCTTCCCTTCATATCTGCAAAGAAATGAAGCTGGAGGTCATCAGTGATGCCAATGAGCCCAAGGCACAGGAGGTTAAAATATATAGTTAGGAAATAGGCCTGGGGGTGCATGTCTGTAATCCCAACACTCTGGGAGGCTGAGGCAGGAGGACTGCAAGTTAGAGCCCAGCTGAGACTCTGTCTCAAAATTAATGAAATTGGGGTGGGGGGGGAGAAAAAAAAGAGGAAAGGATGTGTTAGCTTTGGGAGAGGGCAGTTTCAAGAGCAGTGACCAGATTTTGAGCTTAGATCCAAAAGAAAGATGTGATGATGTGTGATTTGTCACATAACTCATCTCTGGGCTCGGATCTGAGAAGAAAACAAACCTGGACAGGTGTGACCAACTGGGCTTCTTCCATGAATCCGGAGAAGATTAAACATTAGAAAACCAATAGGAACACTCATCACCTTAGCAAACTAACAAAGAAAAACCACACGTGTGTATCACACAGATAGAAAGCTGTTTCCCGGACTCTAACAATCATTTCTGAAAACAAACTTCTGGTCAAGCATGGTGTGCAGAGCTGCAACCTCAGCACTCTGGGAGGCTGAGGCAGGAGGAGTCCAAGTTCCAACCCAGTCTGTGGAACTTACTGGTTTAGCTAGACCCTGTCTCCAGAAATAAAAAGGGGCTAGAGATGTACTGGCCATTTGTTTTTGTTGTTGTTGTTTTGTTTTTTTTGGTGGAACCAGGGATTGAACTCAGGCCCTTGTGCTTGCCAGGGAAGCACTTATTCCACTGAGCCATCTCCCCAGCCCAGGGGCTAGAGATGTAACTCGGCGAACAGACCCTGTGTTCAATCCCAAGTGCCACTAAAACAAAACAAAACAAAAACTGTTATAATATGAGCAAACTACTTCAATATAATAAACTACTTATGAAAAAAACCTAGCACCTACAGTTTTTAAAGGGCGAATTACTGAAATTGATTCCGTTAAAATGAAGAAATATTATTTAAAACTGTTTTAGAGGGTCTACTTAATGCCAATGTCAGGAAATTTATAGAAGTGGTATTATCACTGAAGAGATACAAAATCATTTTACTTTGAAGGTCATATGATTATTTACCTATAAAATCCAAACTTTATTGTAATAAGTTTGAGTGGGCTGGGATGTGCCTCAGCAGAAGAGCACTTGCTTAACATGCATGACATCCTGGGAACCAGGACAAACAGCAAAATCAAAAACGAAAGATAGCACAGCAAACACAAAACAAAAGACTCCAGATAAAATAACTTGTGGTAACCAGGGAAAGGACAAACAGAGGGAAATCTGCACTTGATCTTAGCCAAAAGGCCGAGAAGCGATAGGAGACAGAAATTTGAATGGAGTGGAGGGGATGATTAACCCAATAAATCTTTGTATTATTTTTCTTGTCAAGAGGAGAATATCTAGCTTCAGGACTTAAAAACAATGAATGAAGAAAATGCAAAGGAATTCTAAGCACACTGAGTGCTCCATACAGCAGTATCAACGCCTCCCCTTCCCCCCAAAGCACCTGTACATGCAGATCTCTGGCTGGGGAACCCCTAGCATGTCATGTCATCTTTTCTGGGGCTCCTGCCTGAATGTAAGTGCAGATCCCACTTTCTCAGTCTAAACTCACACGCCCACTGATTTCAAAGCTTCACTAAAAATAGCCCAAAAGAAAAAGAATTACAGCCTGTATAACGCACGCTTCATACTTTTTAATATCCCTCTACAGTGCTCAGCTATAGCTAGGGAGAGAAAGGTACACAAGAGCTATATAAATCTTGACAGAGCATCTTCCAGGCCTAGGGGCTAAGATCTGATGTTGGATGCTACGGCAAGATCCCAGACATATGTGTACACATAGAGGAGAACAGCAAGTACAGTGATGGATAACAGAGATAATAACATGATTGAAGGGCTTTAAAATGTCACAGAAGATGTATGAGTTTTTTTTTTTTTTTTTTTTTTTTTTTTTTGTGGCAGAACCAGGGATTGAACTCAGGCCTCTGTGCTTACAAGGGAAGCACTTATTCCACTGAGCCATTTCCCTGGCCCCTGTGCTTTGGCTTCTGCCTTTAGATCACCCTTAGATCATCTCTGAGGAATGCAGCTGTCCATGTGATGAAATCCTGAGACCAGGGCTCTTGCCAACAACCAGGGGAGTAAGTCCCCTAGGGAGCAGACCCTAGGCCTCACATAGCAGACATCCAACTGCAGACTAGGACCCCAACAGCCACACAAGGGATCCTTTACAGCTGTAAATTACAAGGCATTGGGGTGATCTGCTACAAGGCGGTAGGTCATTCACACAGGGAGAAGGATGACTGGCCATGCTTCAGGAAGGCCTGGGAGAAGAGCTCCTAGCTTAAAAGACCAGCAGTCTTTTAAGAAATGAGTCTTACCACTCATCAAACAAGAATAGAGTCTATACAAAAGACTAATAAGAGAAGCCTGACTCAGGGAAGGAGAGGAGTTCTAAGGTTTCAAGTCTGGAGATAAGCAAAATGGTGGTGTAATTCCAGTAAGCAACACTGGAAATGCTAATAGGGGAGAGAAATAGTGACATTCCCAGGAACCTCCTGAGATGCATGGTTTCTTTCACTTCCCCCAGTGAAGAACCTATCACAGGTTGGACTGAAGTTATAGAGCTATGACTCAAACCCAGACCTAGTAAGTTCACTAGGCTGGTACATCTGGACATGGGCAGTTGGAAGTCCAGTTGCCAACAGAGTTTAAATTTTGAATCTGAAATTCTGGGAGCACTACGCTAAAGAAAATAATTTTGTCAGGCATGTAGATGTATGCCTGTAATACAAGATACTCAGAAGATGGAGATAGAAGGATTGGAGGCCAGCCTGGGCAACTTTGCAAGACTTTGTCTCAAAGATTTTAAGAAGAGGTGGGTGCTGAGGGTGTGGCTTGTAGTACAGCACTTGCTTAGCGTGCAAAACCCTGAGTTCAGGGCTGGGGAGACGGCTCAGTAGAATAAGCACTTGCCTGTCAAGTGCAAGGGGCTGAGTTCCGCTAAAAAAATAAAAATAAACTTGTCAAAAAAAAAAAAAAAAAAAAAAAAAAAAAAAAAAAAAAAAAAAAAAAAAAAAGACCCTGAGTTCAATCCCCAGAAGCACAAAAACTAGAGATGTTAACCACCACTTAGGGAAACAGCAGGCAGCAAGAGACTGCCAAGAATGTGAAAGTAAATAGAAATGGGGAACTGAAGATTTACCCCAAGAGACCCGAGTGGGACAAAACCAGCACACAGACTCACAGCTGGGAAGAGAAGTCACACACACCTCTGAAGTTTCAGAGCAGACATTGTGTGATGAACATAAATGTGTGATATCACATGCTTGCGGTAAACCCCTTTCAAGAAAGCCCGGTTCTCAGGACCCAATCTCAACACACCCATGAAAGTCACCTTTCCACTATGAGGTTGGTCAGAAGGGGCTCTTCGTACTTGGTGGCAGCTTTATCCTTCTGAACACTTTGGGGCTTTACTGGTATTTCCAATGGCTCAATGGCAACCGGAGAGATTTCTTGCTTAGGGATGTTGGTATCTTGCTTAGAAAGCTCTGGATAATCAGATGAGGGAGAGCAAGATGATTTATCTCCTTTTTTGTCTACTTTTTTCTTTTCTTTCACCATTGTTTTTGGAAGTCCTAGAGTTTGTTTTATACATATAAATATCCAGTGATTCCTTTGCTTGACAGCTATCTGTTTCCAAGCATAGTATTATCTGGAAAACAAAAATCTGATCTCTAAATACTTGGGTGTTCACTTGTAAAATTTAGGATTAGCACACCACCGTCATTATGATTCTCCTAAAGCCTGAAAATAATTACAAGTATCATGAGTTTATAAAAATTGAGCATTGCACAGGTTGTTGCCAATTTTTTTTTAACATTAGGACAATGATCTGATAGCTTTTTCGGACAGTGCTTGCAGTAAGAACAGTAATCCTTCATGAAATGATTGCATAACCTCTAAGCTTTTGCATACTATCAGTTCAGTTTAGGAGCTCCTTTCCTGACATACTAGCTTCGTGAAGTGCTCTAGAGCTGGATTCGGGCTCCTGCATCACCTATTCAGCTTTGTATCCTTAGGCAAGTTGCCTCAGATAGCAAATAGGAATATTAGTACCTTGTCTCATGGTAAAGATTCAATGGGTATGAAACACAGAAAAATCACTGTTACACACGGCAGTGGTAAAGGAAGGACTCATCTGGTCACCTTCAATTTTGAACTTGAAAACAGCAGCTGCCAAATCTCTAGTGCCCCCGAAAAGGTGGAGAAGAAACAATGTGCCAAACATTGCTTCAGGGCTGCAGGGTGTAGGCCCGGGTTCTGAAAGGGCCATTAATTTTTGCAACCTTGAAAAACAGGCCCCAAGAAAACATCCTAGGCCTTCAGACAAGACGCATAGTTAAGGGGCAAAGTCAGGTTCCTGCTCCGGTGCCCTGGGGTTGGGGCGGCACTCCTTGCTAGCTTCCACCCCAGCCAAGGAGTCTGTCTGGTCGTACACGATTGGCCTGGGCACCCATTTGCCAGGCGAATCCCACCCTCCCAGGCTTTTCTCCTTGATTTCTCCTTTCCACCCCTTCCAGCACCGCCTCACCAGGGCCCTGCTTTTGGCTCCTGTTCAACCCATGCTACTCTCATCTACGGGGACGAACATTTATAAATAACATGCTTTCAGTATTCTCTCATAGCACAAATAAAGTAAACTTTCTCAGTGTTTGCCAGTTTTTTCCAGTTCTCAGAGGCTAACCAAGCCACAGGGTGCATTTTGCTCTGTGGGACTCCAGAGCCTCTCACCCATAAGCACGTTCTCAGGCACCAGGAGTCCGTCTGGTCATACTTTACGCAGCTGGCCTGGGACACTGACACACTGGGCCACTTGGGCTCTCCAAGGCTTCTAGGAAGCACAGTACCTAGGAGTCAGAAACGGCTGGTCTATCTCCCTGGCAACGATAGCCACAAGCTCCGCCCCCATCTCTCTTAAAGGAGCCACAGCAGCAAGCACAGCTAAGCATGGCATTCTGCCCTTGCTTGTTGGTCCTGGAGGTCAGGAAGAGAAGGCTGTGTTGGACAGGCTGGCTGGGGCTAAATGCACTTGACCTGAGACTGCTTTGTTCTGCTATTTCATAAAATAGGAAAAATTCAGACATTAGTTTTTCATTGCTGTTCCTAAAGAAACTACAAACTGTAGTTTGAAGCAACACATTTATTATCTTACAGTGCTGAGGCTGACAGGGCTGGTTCCTTCTAGGGTGCCAGGGAGAGCCTGGGCTTCCCTCTTTTAGAGGCCGCCAGCATCCCACAGTTGGCAGTGCCTTTCTCAGTCTTCTAAATCAGCAGTGATGCATCTCTTGGGCCAGCTGGGGACAGTCCTCCGCTTTGATGAACTTGTGACAAGAGTGGGCCCATTAGACAGTAGAGGACAATCTCCCCACCTAAGTAGTCCATAACTTAATCACATCTTTTGCCAAATAGTGACAATTGACAGGTATTGGGGGTTTGGACACAGCCATTTTTGGAGAGCCATTATCATGCCCCAATCTCCAGCTGTAGAGTCCCTGCAAATGTTAAATGAGGTCCAGTAGATCACACCCCAGCACAAGAGCTTGACATTATGAATGACAAGAGCTGTCACTCTACTGTCTCCTGGCAATTGGGGAATTCTCCCCTCAGGAAGACCTTGCTTCTCCAAGAGGGGATGGGATGGCAGTGGGGAAGCCTGCACTTGGCATCCATGTACCCAACCACCACCTGGACTCCACTAAGGGTGTATTTTATTCTCATTCTTGCCACAGTTCAAATTAGACAAGATTCCTACAGTTCACACCCCCAAGGAAACCCATTGTAGCATGAAGTTACAGAGAAGCCAAAACCTTCTTTCCTGATTAGAAAAGCTTTCTACGCTGGCTGTGCTATTTAATATAGGGACTGCAGGCTCATCCAGCCACTTCCTTCCAACTGAGCCAAAAACCCCTTTAGATTTAAAGAAGTATTCCTTTCCTTTCTGAAATTTAATTTTCATCAGGGTTGATAACCCAAAAGGTATCTTTAAATTTATGAAATTAAACCAATATGAATTTATCATTGAAAATTAAGGGGCTGGGGAGATGGCTCAGTGGAATAAGTGCTTCCCTGGCAAACTCAAGAGCCTGAGTTCAATCCCTGGTTTCACCAAGAAAAAAAAAAAAAAGAAAGAAAATTAGAAGTTGCAGAATAAAATACTTCCAGCCAGAGGAGAGGCCTTGGGAACACTTCCAGAGTGCTCTTATATTTTTAAAACATGTTGTTGCTTGTAGATACATACACACATACATACACACACACACACCTTCAAACAGAGAATAAGAACTATTTCAAGCAATGCTTCATGAGGCTTGAAAAAAATGTTCGAGACATTTTCTTTTTTATGGTGGACTCTTGCCATGCTGCCCTAAATGGTCCAGAGCTCTTGGGCTAAAGTGATCCTCCTGACTCAGCCTCCCAACAGGCACAAGCCACTGCATCCAGTTGAAGATCATTTTAAAATTGATCTGATACATTTTTTTTTTAAGTAGCAGGCTAATTTTGAAATAAAAAGAAAAGGTTACTTCAGATCCTGCCTTTCAAAACAAAGGTCTGCAATAAAATTTCTAATTCTGGGAAGTAAGAAGTGTCAATTCTGAGAAATGACTTCCAGATTGGCAATATGCCTCATGGTTGGCCTTCCGTGGGGACAGTTCCAGGGGTGGTCCATCTCGCCCATGTGCACAATAAGCTTCTTCATCTCGCTTGTGTTCAGAGCAGTTCCAATCATCACCTGGGTACAAGACAGTGTGGTTCAGTTTGAAAGTGCTTTTCAGAAGCACTCTTCTCTAAGACTGGACAAGACTATGGTAGCTCAACACCCTTCTCCAAAACCTCCCACCTCACCTTTCTGTGGACTCGGGCTACCTCTTCTGGCAGATGCCAACTGGACCTGTGCAGATGCCAAGTGCTTGCAATAGCTCTGGCACCTTTCATCTGCATCCACCAGCAGCAGCAGCCCAACACAACATGCTCTGCTTGCTCAGAAGCCAGGGATGCTTGCTAAAAGCTCCCAGGTGCACTCTTCCCTTGCTCCCATTACCTGGTAATGCACCATCACTGGGCTTTACCCCTGTGTCTCCCAGCACACATAGGCCCTTGCAGCTACAGCAGTACTGCCTGTTCCTCATAGACCATGGACCTGGCTGTCCCTGGGCCACACTCCCATCCCCCTATGGCTCTTGCTCAAAGGTCTCAGCCCACTCTTATCATTCGCTCCAGCCCTGTTCTTTCACATATGTATGGAGAGGAATAGGCAACACAACACAGACCCAGATGCTATGATGCTAAACAGTGATAGATGCAGGAGACAAGCCTAAACCCACTGGTCACCATCCTCCCTCCTATAGCACCAGACCCTACCACAGTCCTAAGGCTGGAGCTAGGAGGGCCCTGCCTCTGCCTCACTGAAGACACAGTAAACAAGGTAAGAGAAGCAAGACAAGTATACATAGAAGTAGAGGGTGAGGACAGGAGGAAGCAAGACACGAGAGCAGCAGAGATGATGGGTCCAGATGGGAACAGCAGCAAAAAAGGTGAGGCCGGCAGGAGATGAGTGCCTAGAGATGGTGGCAGCTGGCATGCCTGGAGCAGAACATAAGGGATGTGACACAGGAGAGCCCAGGAGGGAACAGTCAGGAAGAAATGAAGTAGGATGGAAGGGGAAGAACAGCTCCAGCTCCATAGCACTCTGAGTCAGTAAGACAGAGAATGCTAAAGCCCTTGGCTACAAGGAACAGCCACTCCCCTGCTCTGACACCCACTCAGACTTCAAGACTAGAAGGCATATAAGAGATCTTCATCAAATATCTGTGTTGCAAGTCAGGTCTGGGTGCTTTCTTTTCAAGATAGGGTCTTGCTATGTAGTTCAGACTGGCCTTGAATTTGAAGCAGTCCTATTGTTTCAGTCCCTTGAACAATGGGATCACAGGTATACACCACCATGCCGAGCTGCTCTCACTCCGCTCCCCCCATTCACCTCGTTTTCCTATGGCCTCTCCCTACCATGGGCTATTTAACTCTCTTTACTAGGTGGCCTCTGAAGTGTCATTTATTTTTGTTTAGGTCTATTTCCTCTACTAAACTATTAGCTCGAAATGGGCAAGAAACTCACCTGTCTGTTTCCTCCCTCAGGGCAAGCTATACCATGGGAGCTCAAAAAATATCTGTCAAATGAAGAAAGAAATGTGGCCCAGTGACAGAGTCACTTACTTTAAAGCACATTAGGCCAACATGCAGCCTTTGCTACCACTTTCCATCACCAATCTGAATGGTGGCAGGAACACAACACTGACACCCTCACATGATCCCCAATGATCACCTGCTCATTTACCCTGTGGGCGTGTGTAATCTTGCTTGACTAATGCTGGTATTACCCATAAGGACCAGGATGAACAAGGTATACACAGACCTAATTGTGCAGGGATAGCTGAAAGCTGAATGGAACACCACTTCACTGAAGTAACGAGCAGTAAGAATGAGTTAAAGGTTGAAGATAATGCAGACCTACCAGCTGCTACATTTTGCTGACAAAGACCACATGGCTCCCTATATAAAATGAGCCACGGCAATCGTGGAGGCTCCAGACCAAATCAGGAGCTGACCTGAGAACCTCCCTGCACCACAGACATGAGCAGACCTGCAGGCCCAGAAGCCGGGCTCATTCTACTTACAGACTTCCGGCAGGCTCTGGAGGCGAACATCTGCCTGACTCGGGAGGGCCGGCACATGACCCCGGGGCTGTCAATTAGCATGAAGATCAGTTCATCTATATCTTGGGGTCCAAAAGTCCAGTTTTTACTAGTTGGCAAGGAAATCAGTTTAGCCCTTTGGGTGACTGGAGCTACAAAGAATAACATTTTGAGAAAAGTCCATTACTTAAGAAATGTGTGTCCCTTGCTATTTATAATGCACATGTGAAGGAGAGGCAGATCCAAGATGCTTCTTGGGTGAACTTAGTTCACCTCTTATAAAGAGACAGTGCTACATGACCCTAAAGATTCTTAGCTCTAAAAAGACAAGTCTATAGCCCTAATTAATAACTTACCACTTTCATCGATGATAAAATCAAAGCCATTCTTTCTGAATATTTCCAAATTTTCTATCAGAACAGCTTCATTGACAGCAGTTAAATTGAGAGTCTGAGGTCTGAAAAATAAGAGATTCAAACTAAAACTTGAAATCATTTACCTTTAAAGAAGAAATAAAAAGTGAAGTGATACTATACTTTAAAATCATTCAAAAAATATAACATGAATATCATTTTTCAGTTCTATGCCTTTCTAGTATTCAGATGTCAAGAATTTTTTCTAGTTTTCTTCTTGCTATAAGTTTTTTTGTTTTTGTTTTTGTCTTTTCAGGCCAGGCTTGAGCTCAATTTGTAGCCTCGGCTCGTCTTGTACTCATAACGATCCCCCTGCGTCAGCCTCTTCAGTGCTGGGATTACAGGCATGTGCCACAATACCCAGCCAAGATTCCTTTTAAGACAGATTAAAGTAGCCACAAATATAGTTTGCTTTCTTCTCAATCTGGTATTCCATCAATGACATGGTCTTCTTTTAATTCTTCTCTGAAGGATAACAATGTACCAAAATGCTTTGCAATAAAGCTAAATTGAAAAGCTGGGTTAGCTTATTACTGACACTTGAAAACACTGACTAGAGAACAAGTATTTTACTATCCTGCTCCTTCCTCTGCCTGCATAAGTGATCTGTCCACTTACCTACTATCTATATTATCATATAGCAGGAGATGGTAAGGTGAGCAAAATCAGACTTAAGTATCTACCCTCTATTTGTAGGAAAAATACTGAACAGTCAAACTAGTTAAAACCCATTAAAACTACTAGAAATGACAATCAGGAAGACATACCATCAGTGCTGCAGGAGCATACTCATACAAGCGAGATTTGGCCCTGGGAACAAGAAAGGCCAATTACCCTTCCTCCAGGTGAACTCTGAACTGAGCTCTGGGAATAAGAGAGCAACTCAGATAATAGGTGCAAGTTAGGGTGGGCAAGATAGCTCAGCTGACTAAGCACCAGCTTAGGCAAGCGCAGGGACATGGGTTCAATCTCTGGCACTGTATGCCACGCCGGCCCCACCCCCAGGGGCACACTGAGCTGGCCACCGAATGTGAGCGTGGTGGCACATGCCTGTAAATACCAGCACTGGCGAGGCTGAAAACAGGAGGCTGAGTCCAAGCTGCATAGTGAGATCCTGTACCAAATACATTAAAACAAACAGCAAAAGTACAAGATGAATACTCTGGGCAGAGGTAATTTCTGCAAAATCGCTCCCTCCAATGGATTGCTGATGTTCCCAGCACCACACATAAAATATATATTTCATTCTTAATGGCCCTAGCAGTTACAAGTATAGAGGATGAATATACAAGGGTTTTAGAAATGATAAGGAAGTCAATGTGCCAAACTGCACAAGGCTGTAGGCCAGGGTGGCATTTTAGCCGTTGTCTTTTAATCCTCACACACAGCCTGTCTGGGACTCAAAGTAGTCTGTAATTACCTGGGTCAACTTGAAACGTAACACGTGAGACCTTATTTATGCAAAAAGACTAAGAAAGAAATCTCTGAGAACAGCAGCAATATCTCAGTGTTAGCAAGTAGTTTACCAAATGGCTTTATCATAACCATTTACTCCCAACTAAAAATGAACTCAATGAAAACATCCTGTAGGAAATAAGAGTAAACAAACATATTTTCCTAGCTGAATAACTACCTGGTGGAGTATTTCTCTAGGGCCAGATCTATATCAACTGTAGTCTTATTTCTTCACACACTTTAGTTCTACCCAAAGAAAATCTGTAACATCCTTTGTAACAAGTATGTGTGTGTGTCCATGCACAGTACTTCCGAGCTACATCCTCAACCCTTTTTTAATTTTTATTTTTAGAGATAAGGTTCTTTCTCATCAAGTTGCTGAGGTTGGGCCCGAACTCTTGGTCCCCCGCCTCTACCTCCTGAAGTACTGGATTACAAGCATGGACCACAACGCTTAGATTTATAAGTTTTAAGAAAGATTTCTGGTTTACATGATATACCATCATGTCCCCTTGAACAAAGTCAGTGAAAGCATTTATTTGACAAAGAGAGGGCTGGAAGGCTTTGAGCGGTCTATCCCCCCGGAAGCTGCTCTGTGACAGATGCACAGACTGACCTGCAAGCGGGGCTGCCTCTCTGACGTCCATCTACACACTACAAATACAAATACTACATAACTGTGTTCCAATTCTCTTCACCCACAAATGGATTTCCTGGACTGGTGACATTTTTAAACACCTAAAAAGGTTCAATACTCAAAGAACACAGTGGACAAGTTCTTCAACTTTTCTGTCTCAGCTTTATTACCTGTGAGATGGCAATGGCAACGATAAAAATTAGGTGTATGGAGATTAAATGAGCTAATACCTGTTAAGTTTCTTCAATAGTTCCTGGCACACAGTAAGTACTCATAAATCATAACTGGCCCCTAATGTGTAAAAAGCACAAAAGTTCGCTGTACGGAGCCAGGTGTCTTGGGCACACCTGTAATCCAGCACGCTGGGAGGCTGATGCAGGAAGACTGCAAGTATGAATCGGTGTGGGCAACTTAGTGACTTAGCAAGAACCTATCTCAAAATGAAAAATGGGACAGTGTTGTAGCTCAGTGTGAAAGCCCCAAGTTCAACCCCATACAGCAAAATAAATTAAAACTTTGCTCTACAGGTACTTATGGAATAAAAATATGTAAGCAGTTACACAGACACACATATGTAGCA
Organism: Ctenomys sociabilis; assembly: GCA_004027165.1. Lineage (NCBI taxonomy): Eukaryota > Metazoa > Chordata > Mammalia > Rodentia > Ctenomyidae > Ctenomys > Ctenomys sociabilis. The sequence goes on from PVKA01031133.1 coordinate 16,539, forward strand.
GTTCAGTCTTCAATTAGGAGGAACTTGGGCAACAGCAGTGAACTTACGAGATGAGCCTCTGTGCCTGGAGCACAGTGTGCTGCTGCAGCATCTCGAAGTTGTACTTCTCATCTGCGGCATGCTGGTCCACCAAGAAGATGTCCTTTTTCAGCTTGGTCACTATGAATCCCAAATTAAACTGGCCAAGGATCTCCATTTCTGCAAACATCGTTTTACTGTGGGAAGAAAACATTAACTGAAGACAACTCAAAAGATTATTCTTCTGAACCAAGACATGTCATGTACAGGTACCAAGTCCCTATGATAAATGTCATCACTGTATACCTAAAGTATACCAATAATCTTAAGTAAAAAGATTATTCTTCTGACTATAAAATAGAAGACTGTTAAAATAAAATCAATCAATATAATACATGCAACAATCCCAACAATCCCACTTTCCAATTATCTATCCATCCATCCAACTCCCTAGAGATAACGTTAGTTATTACTAGTATCAATTTGATACATATATGTGTGAACACATGTATGATGTGTATATATATATATATATATATATATATATATATATATCAAAGTATATAGATATACCTTGCTTATACATTTTATTTAAAAAGAACATGAAATTTTAATTCATATCACTATACTTGTATCACTTAACACATCATAGATATTATATACATATTTCCTTTTTTTCAAATAAACAACAAATTTATCTCTCACAAATCTGGAGGATAAGAATTCCAAGAACTGGGCACTGGCAGATTTAGTGTCTGGTGAGGGCTGCCCTCCTTGCTTCCAAGCTGCCTCGTCCATGGTCTGTACATGGCAGAAGGTGTACGGGCAAATGCACTAGGGCACCTCATTTCATTTAATCCACTCACTAGGGACAAGCCCTCTTCAACACTTTTGCAAAGGCCCCAACCATTAATGTTAACACATCCACAACAGGGCTGTGATTTATCTCACTGCTGGGCGGCTCTGAACCACTGACGGTAGATACATGCATGTCTTACTGGGTAGTGTGGGACAGTCCTTCAGATGATATAAGTCATCTGCCAATGTGACAGTCATGCACATACCATGTGACAGTCATGCACATACCACTGCTGGTTCAAAAAGGAACACGTGAAAGTTCTATCATATAAATTTTGTAGGGACTTATAGATTCTAACTACAGGGATAGCTCTACCAATATCTGGTTCATGAGTATATACGTTTGTTATTTTTAGGCAGATGGAAGCTTTTTCTCTAGCCATCTTTTCTTTCTTTCTTAACAGTAGATATCAAGAGAGGTTAGGACAGTGATTGTGAACTGTTTACAGCTTTCAACAATATGAACAGCTGGTTACAGCATGTGTGGCCCAAGCTTGCAACCACTGGGCTAGGAGTGCAACTGCATTATAATTCAGCCAACTGCAGGATGAGACCCTACATGAAATTTTACCAGTCTTGGCTTTGTGGCTACAGTAGATAAGAGTATTCTACTCTTTATAATGGCCCTATGAGAATTCACTGCATGGATGGACCACAATCTGTTTGACCAGTTCTCTACTGAAGGACATCTCACTGTTTCCAATTTCAGTAATGTGCACAAAGATGTAAGAAAACCTGCTCATCTGTGGGAATGTGTCTGTGAGATAACTCTCTAGAGGTAGAATTATGCACTTTTTGGGACAGAAATCTGAAAGTCTGCACTTCTACTAACAACATATAAGAATACTTTAAACACCGCAGAGGGCAATGCAAACAAGAGACAGATATCATGTCAACTTCCACATAAAAATCAATATGGTAGCCCTATAATCTACACAATTAATTTTTGTGAAAAAACCTTTTCCTCAGTGTCAGCTATTGCTCTGTTAGTGGTGTCAGGGGACTGAGAAACAGAATGAAAGGAGCCCAGACTGGACTTTTGAAAGTGCTCCAGCACATGAAGGAAGACCCACCCACCTGGTGATTATCACTCCTGCAGCCACTAGTAGGGCTTGGGAGCAGGAGGTAAGTCAGTACCTCATCTTGGTCACCCACAGGAGACTGTGAATTAGCTATGGACCCTCTGCATACCACAGGCACTAGCCCTCTATTTCTTCCCATCCAAGTACTAACCAGGCCTGACCCTTCTTTGCTTCTAAGATCAAATGATATCAGGCACATTCATGGTGGTGTGGCCGTAGACTGCCCTCTATTTCTTGAAGCACAGGGCTCAGCACTGAGTTTTAATCTACATCATACCAAGCCAATTCCCAAATCCTGACTGGAGGACCTGTCTCCTGGGACCATTCTAGGTACCAATTCCCTTAGTCAGAGTCCAATCAAGAGACAAGGTCACTGATGTCAATAGGACAATGTACACTATGGTTATGAATCTATAAAAGATGGCTACTTATTAAACTTAGAAGTATGAAAACAACACATGCAGGGTAGCTGCTTTCTCTAGAGATAATGGAGCAGGCCCATATCGAGGCCTCATTCCAAGCCCCACCACACCAGGAGCAGCTACTCCCTATGGATGCACCACACACAAGCGCTCCTTCTGGTGACTGCACTGTGAAAGAAAAGAGCACCTGGAAGCCAGGATGGCAGCTCTGCTTTATCATACACAGTTCTCCTCCACACTTTGGTGCACCTCCAAATCTAGCAGTACAGCACAAGAAACACACAGCTGCAAATGGGTACATGCAGAACTGCCAGCCATTCAACTGGAGAATGCCTGAGTGACCACCTCCCTGGGCTCTGATTCCATCTTTTCTGGAATCATCTGAATCTGCTTTGGCTGCCCAGCAGCATGACCTTTTGGAAAAAACACACACTAGACTGAAGACACATGTTGCCAGTGTATTTGGTAGATCTGTCTCCTACAGAAAAGAAGTACCTGTGCCAGGCATGGTGGCACACACCTGAAATCCCACCGTTTTGGGAGGATGACACAGGAGGCCTATCCTGGACAATTTAGTGACTTAGCAAGGCTCTGACTCAGGAGAGAAAGAAAAATAAACAAATAAATAAAGGTTTGAGTATATAACTCAATGTTAAGGCTCTGGGTTTAGATATACAACAAACCAGCATGTGCCTGAAATAATGGAAAAGAAAGAAAACTTTATAGGTTTATTTAAACTCTCGATAACTTGCTTTGGCTGTGCTGGAACTTGTGATTCTCTTGCCACAGCCTCCTAGAATGCAGGGATGACAGGCATGTGCCACCCCTTGTGCTGTGCACCTTAAATGAAAGATAGGAAATGGTGATGTCTACCAAAACTGCCATAAACTCAATCGCTGGAAGTCTCTGAGGACTGAAAAACTTTCGGGGAGAGCGATAAAATTGGGGTCAAGTAGCCCATGCTTAATTTGAATTTAGAAAAGATACTCTGAGAAAATCTAGGGCAAAAAAATCTTGAATGTTTTCAAGAAGAAGAGCATGGCAAAAGAAAGAGTCCTTCCCATATGTGAGAGGCAAAGAAGTGGGCGAAGGAAAAAGCACAGGCAAGGATGTGCAGGCCAAGCTAACCAGTCTGGGGAGTCAAACCCAATCCAAATATTTGACTCTGTGGGGCAATGAAGAGGAAGGGAAAGCCCAGCAAGTCCATCAGGAAAGGGCGGGGTCTGCGCAGCAGGGAAGGCCCCTCCCCCACAGGCCTGTCTTAAAAGGGACAAAATTCTGGTGACCCATTTTAGCGCAGAGAGAGGGCCATGCTGAAACACAAGAGCCATGTGGTACAGGAGATGCCATTTAAGTGAAGGGCGAAGGTTGAAGGAAGATAGGCAAAGACACCAAGAGAGCTGGGGTAGTGGCACATGCCTGTCAGCCTTGCACTCTGGGAGGCTAAGGCAGAGGATCATAAATTCTAGCCCAGCCAAGGAAACTTAGTGAGACTGTCTCAAAATAAAAAAAAACAATAAAGGGCTGGGGATGTAGTTCAGTGTGAAGGCCGTGTTCAGTCCTCAGCACCACAGGACAATAACACTCAAGGCTGAGTTTTTTAGGATCAGCCTCTGGTTCACTCATATTAACTCATCACAGGTATGACCAAATACTCAGAACAAACTTTACCTGATCTCTTTCCTTAGTTCATCTTCTGCTGCTTGGTTTTCTCCAGGGCAAATCTTTGCCCTAAATTTCCTATAATTCTGTTCACCTTCCTTCTGGTGTTTCTGGTGATGTAACTCACTTAATCGTTTAGCTAATGAACTCATAGAAAAGGTAAGGGACACTACTTTCTTACTAATTTTAACAGCTACATCAACCTGAGTCACTGACATGTTCTCAGTATCAACTAACTTTTGAGGAATGTCAGTAGTTGGAGAAATTTCTTCCTTTTTAAAACGCTTGACATTTGAGGATGTGTGATCAGTCTGCACAGGCAAAACTCTACATTTATATCCAACATCTTCTTGGTCTAAATAACATTTCGTGTTGGAAGGGTGCTGGTCAGTTTTGAGTAGTTGCTCACAAGAGTCCTCACTGTCCTGTGGAAATCCATCTTCCAGGGAGCTCGCTGCTTGGTCACTGCTGCAGTGACTTCTAGTTTCTGGGGTGCTGAACCCTTCCTCGGAGCCAGGTGGGGTGCTGCTATGCCCTGAGTCTTTCTCTGTTTCTGTTCTGTCCACAGAATCACCAGGGCCCTTCCTGGGACTTGTCACCACTTCCTCAGGGTCCTGCAATCCCCTGCCAGAGATGGGCTCTGAAGAACCAAAAGATGGTACACCTCCCTTCTGTCTTGGAGAAGGCCACCTCAGATCCGCAGTCTTCAGGCCCTGAGACTTGATCTCTGTGTTGTGATGAAGGGAAAAGGCCTCTCGGAGCCTGGAAATGGACACAACCCTTTTTTCTTCCCCCTGAGTCTTTGGTGAAGGGGAACTGGCCTGCTTTTCCTTTTCCGCCGCCCGTGTCTTTATTAAGTTACCTAATCAAACAGGAACAGAGAACAGGGTCAGGGATTGCACTGAAGTGGGACAAGAGGAGGTGCAAACGGCTAAGCGTATGAACATGGCCCAAAGTCAATCATAAAGGGAACACAAAATCAAATGTTTGCAAGGATGAGGATAAGTGAAAATCTTAAAACAATGGGAATGAAACTGATACAGCCACCTTGTAAATTTCTCCATGGGCATCTCCTAACCTTAACTGTGAGCACACCTGTGACCTCCACTCAGAAATCACCATCCTTGTTCACCAAAGATCCACCTGAGACTGCTCAGGACAGCTTTCTCCATGGTAGCCAAAGCTGAAAACAGCCCAGATACCCACAAAGATACTGAGACAGAAGAATACTGTGCAGGCATGAGAAGGAATGAATGCATGAATGGCCACAAGTGTTGTGAGTCAATTCAATAAACAAGTCAGAAGACTGACTTCAAATTAAAAACAGAACTAAGCTGCTAGAAATCAGGAAAGTGAGTACCACTGGGGACTGGCACGGGACAAGGGTAGTCCTGAGGGAGCTATTCTTGCTCTCAGAGCTAAAATATTCCTAAGCTATACAGTATGGCATGTGCATTTCTGTGTGGTCAATGTGTGTCGATACAATGGCTAAAAAATAGCCAGTTTCAACAGTTTCACACTGCAGTCATTCTGAACTTGTTTCTAGGTACAGGGCAGCCTCTCCAGTTGGGTTCTGAGGAAAGCCCAGACACCACACCTGGCCCTTCCACAGTGGTGTGTGCAGCCAACCCCCCTCTACCACAGCCCACACACAGACCTTATATCCCTACTCTCCCATACAGACCACAGCCGGGAGAGGTGTGTGCCTTCCATGCATAGGTCAGTAGCTCTGCCACACAAACACTCATTTCCCGCGTTCTGTTCCTGATACCTGGCAGCCCATGCAACCTTCAGTAGCATCTGGCCTACACCACACCCTCGGATTCTCCCAATTCCCCATACGGACCCTTCATGAGCCCATCCCACCATTTTCCTTCTGGACCTGTCCTATGCTAGGAAATGTTAAGACACTAGCTCCTCAGTTCCCACCTTGTGTCCTACTCCCCTTAAACAAAGGGGTCTAGGTGTGTGCCTAGGAACAACTCCTGACTTCAGCACTCATGGTTTATAAACTCTCTGCTGAGGGAAGAAGCTAGGGCTCAGCCGTGCCCTCCTTGCTTAGGTCACCCAGGTGCACTTGGTTTGAATGAATGAAAACACAACTTTCTACTTCAACAAGTAGCTAAGAATACATGACCAGAGAATAAAATAACAATTGTGTACATCATTACAGATGTCACACTACTGTGGCAACTCTCAACATGACATTCAGTAAAAGCTATCCAGGGGTGACATAAGGGAAGATGGGAGAATGAGAGCCTCAAAAACCTGTAGATCACCTCCTGGGGATCAAAGGGGAAGCGAGGCCCAAAGAGTGGATCAAGCTTTCACAGTGCCTGCCATGGTGAGGGAAAGGGAAGAAACAATTCACACCAGACAGACTAGCTTATCAGTTGTTGCAAAGAAGTCAGCTGGGGTCTCCTGTAACAGTGGGGAGCACAGTTCCCATTACTGGTCCCCCACGGGTGTGCTCTGGCTGCCCCACCACGTGCGGGTCCCTGGGATGAAGCATGTGTGCCAGAGGAGCTAGTTGACATGGAAGTCACAGAAGTTCCCTGGTAGCTGTGGCAATGGGCACACTTCTGTTGTGTCCCCCAGTAACAGATTCTGAGGTCCTGTGGCTGTTCAGAGCCCAGGGAGGCAGCAGGCAGCCTCTAGGCAGCTGGACCCCACCCCTTCCTGCAGAAATGTGACTTATAGACAGCATGGTCCCCAGCAGCATGGCTGGCCACTGCTCTGCATTTCCATGGTGTGCCCCACCCAGACGGTCGCAGCCCAGTGCCCCCCTCGCCACTCAGTAACATCTGCTGTGGTGCTCACCATGCTAGAAGATCAGCTCTGAGAACTGGGCAGGTGTTTTCCACCCCAGCCAGAAAACATCAAAATCACATTGCTCTCCAAGCCATTCTGAACAGGCAATTGAGTTCAAATGACTCATATGCTCTAGCAGATAATAAAACACACATAACATCTGCTTTAGGGTACAGGTGGGGGTATTTTGTCCCACGCAGAGGAGAAACAAAAATATACTCTATCTGGGAATAGGGTAACTGAATACAGATGGGAGGAGGTAAATGAAAGAAATGAGCAAATACCTCAGTGGAATAGCTAATGGGATGAGACAGAATTGGAAATTAAAAATTAATGAAACAAAAAACCCCCCAAAACAAAAAAAAAAAAAACCCAAAAACTTCTATACAAGGAATGAAAAAACAAAAAAGCAAAAAATGCCACAATTAACATTTTCAGAATGTTAAATATTAACAAAATGGTCGCAGTAACTGAAAAGTGTTTATTCAGGAGAAAAACAAGCTTTTGGGGGCACACATCTATAGTCTTAGCACTTGGAAGGCGGAGGCAGGAGGATTGCATGAGTTCAAGTTTTGGGCTCCATAAGTTCAAGGTCAGCTTGAACTTATATAGTGAAACCCTGTACCCCCCAAAACAAAACAAAAACTTAAAAAAGAAAAGCAAGCTTTATGGCCTTCTGAGTTGGCCTACTCTCAGTCCCTCCTTTCCAGTCCTATTCTTGAAATGGCTGTAATTCCACACATGCCTAGTCACACTTATAATGCCACCACTCTGGAAGACCTAGGCAGGAAAAGTGCAAGTGTGACCCTTGCCTGGGAGACTTGGCAGGAACATGTGTCAAAACCAAACAAGGACTGGAGATGTAGCTCAGTGCAAATGTCCTCAGTTCACTTCCTAGTACAGTGGCGGACTAAGATCAAAGTAAAAAAAGTAACAAAGATCAAAGTACCAGTCTGGTAGCAGCCACAGAACAGGAACAGGATGGAACTGGAGCTTGCTTATGGACGCCTCACATCCCCATGTCTCAGGGAACAACAATGATTTGCCCTGTCCGGTGGTTTGTGAACACCCACCTGCAAGACTGTCCATATTCGTGCTGACATGAGTTCACCGACTGCAGAAAGCTCCTTTCTTTAAGGCATCCAATAAAGTCTATTCAAGTCAATTGTTCTTTGACCTTCATTGCCTGTGTCTAGATAGTTGAGAATAAAACAGGCTAACCATAACAGCTTCCCAGGGACTTTGAAAAGCTCCAACATTAACCTGGGAATCAATAAGGCCATCTGCATGCCTAGGAAAGACTTGACAAGGCCCTGAACCTGTGGCTGATCTTGATACTCAGCACAAAAAGGAAATGAAACTGGAGCAGAGATGTGAACCTCCTGGCTGAGTGAAGGTGTGTCCCAAGGCACATACAGCCGCAACAATGGGTGGGGTAGCATTTTCAGAATCCCTGTCCAATAATTAGCCAACCAATAAGCTAATGGAATGGGAACTTCAGTGGCCACATGTAACAAGAAATAGAGGCTGTGCAGAGATCCTTCTCAGAAAAGTCAATCAATAAACAACAAACAGCAGCAGGGAAATCTGACTTCCCTTAACGGCCACATCCTAATATTTAAATGTCCAGTTTTCCACCATTATAAAAGAAAGAGACACGCAAAGAAAGTTATACATGAAAAAAGTGGCCAATGTACACTACCCCTGTAGAAGCTCATATGGGGATACACTACTGCTGAGCTATACTCCTTTTGTTTTTGGAGAGTCTTGATAAGCTATCAAGCTGGCTTCAAGCTTGTGCTGTTCCTGCCTCATCCTCCTAAATAGCATCCATAGGCATGCTATACCATGCCAGGCTAGCCAAAGATTTTAATTAATCAATTAAGAGCAAGGTCTCACTATATAGTTCAGACTGGCCTTGATCTTGATATGTAGCCCTGGCTTGTCTTGAACTAGCATTGATTCTTTTGCCTCAGCCTCTTGAGTGCTGGGGTTACAGTCTTGTGCCACCATGCCAGCTTAGATAAAGGATTTAAATCACCTATTTCAAATGTGTTCAAAGAGCTAAAGGAAACCACATCTAAGTAATTGCTATATTTAGTTGTCTCCCAACAGTCTCAGGCATTCCAAGAAAGGGCTTCGGAGAGGTGACTGCTTTAAGAGGATGTTATAGATGACTGGCTGTTGGGAGGTACAGTCTACTCAGAAGAGGTGGGTCAAGCACCTGCTTGGCAAGTGCAAGGTCCTCAGTTCGATTTCCAATACCAAAAAAAAAGAAGTGTGTCACTGTATAAATGACCTGGAAGGGTTTATCTCCCTTCCTGGCTTCTCCCTTGGCCCTATCTCCTGGCTGCCATGATGTAAGCAGTTTTCTTTCATTTAGGCCCTTCTAGGACACTTCTGCCCTGGAGTTTGCAGACTGTGGGTGAAAGTCCTACATACTGAGAGCCAAAATAAATTTCTCCTTTAAGTCATGGGTTTGGGGTACTGGGTCTCAGCAATGAGAAAGTAACTCAGACAAAAACTAACGGAGAGCATAAATAGTGTCCTGCCAAACAGTAACTCAATATATAGAAATCATAAAAAAGAATTTCTGCAATTGAGAAAGTGCATCTAAAAGGCACAGTGACAGATTTCATCAGGCAGAAGAACAGCACATTTGAAGATGGGCTAATGGGATCATCCAGGCAAAAGAAGAGGAAAAAAAAAAAGAATAAAGAAAAATGAGCTGAGAATCCCATTAGATACCATCACACCCAAGACATCTCAGAGAAGGACAAAGATGAAGCAAGATTACTTGAAGACATAATGACCCAAAACTTCCCATATTTGATGAGGCAAGGATCTAAGAAACTCAACAAACTCCAAGATAAACTCCAAGAGATTTGGCCATACCTAGATGCATCATGATCAACTGACGGACAAAGACAGCAACCCTTGAAGGGCAAGAACTGACTCACCACACACACACAGGGATCCTAAGATTTACAGATAATTTTTCATGCAAAAGTGGGTAGGAGGCCGGGCGTGGTGGCGCATGCCTGTAATCCCAGCACTCGGGAGGCTGAGGCAGGAGGATTGTTGTGAGTTCAAGACCAGCCTGAGCTACAAAGTGAGCTTAAGGCCAGCCTGAACTGCATAGTGAGACCCTGTCTCAAAAAGACAAAAAAAAAAAAAAAAAAAAAAAAAAAAAAAA
>PVKA01031134.1:0-26584 GCA_004027165.1 Ctenomys sociabilis
AAAGTTTTCTCTTCATGTGACTCTCCCCAGGCACACTATAGAACTTCAATCTCTTTCTTCTGTGGCTCCACAATCTCCTTGCTCAGAAAATTTGGAGCTCACCTGAGTCTCATGATATTGCAGTACAGGTTCTCCTATGTCCTGAGTCTTCGCTGACCTTGAAAGGCTAGGGCCAAAATGTTGGCTGGCCTTGTGGCTCTTCTATTTCTCCAACTCTGATTTGTGAACTTAGGTTGTTTAACATCCAGAAGAAAAGCTGATTAGTATCCTGCAGCATACGCCATGCACTTTGCCTTATCTGACTCAATTAATTTTACTTGTTGTACATTTCCTTTTGTATTTCTGCTTTTCGCTTGTTATACTAGGGAGACTATATGATATTTACACATGTGTGTCTGGTTTATTTCACTTATGAGTATATCTTCAAGTGGCATCCACTTCAGTATAAATGTTTCAAGCTTATCATTCTTAATAGCTGAGTAATACTCCATTATATAGAAATACCATATCTTTTTCAACCATTGCATCAAGACATAATCTTATGAATGCCTGACGTCAAGGTGGCACCACCAAACCTCGCCCAGAGTCATACGTGTAAATCAACCAGAGCGGCAGCAGCAGGAGCACCATATCACCGGGAGCAGTGACCTGGACGGAGTATTGGGTGACGCTGACTGCAGCAATCAGGTGACAGCAGGAGAGGCACCCAGTTTAATAAATTGACATCATTCATGAGTATAACCTAGTTGTTCTTAGCTCAGAAGGCATTGGGAAGTCTGCTGTGACTGGACAATTTGTTCAAGGAATTTTTGTTGAACAATATGACCCTAACAATAGGCGCTCCCTGGCAAGTGCAAGGGCCTGAGTTCAATCCCTGGTTCCACAAAGAAAAAAAAATGACCCTAACAATAGAAAATTATTATAGAAAGCATGCTGAAGTAGATGCACAGCAGTATATGCTTGAAATTTTGGATACTGCAGAAATGGAACAAATTACAGCAATGAGAGATTTGTACATGAAAAATTGACAAGGCTTTACTTTAGTTTACTCCATCACAACACAGTCCGCATTTAATGATTTATAAGATCTGAGAGAACAGATTCGTTCAGTTAGAGACACTGATGATGTTCCAATGATTCTGGTTGGTAACAAATGTGACTTGGAAGATGAAAGAGTTGTAGGAAAGCAACAAGGTCAAAATCTAGCAAGACACTTGTCAAGGTATCTTAAAACTGTCTCATTGATATTTGTACTTCAATAAAACAAAAATAAAAAATAAATAAGAATCCAGCAAGACAGTGGAACAACTGTTCATTCTTAGAATCCTCTGCAAAATGAAAAATAAATGTTAATGAGATCTTTTATGACCTAATGCAGCAAGCTAACAGAAAAACTCCAGTGCCTGGGAAAGCCTGCAAAAAGTCATTGTGTCAATTGCTTTCATATACTAAATGCATTGTAGCTCTGAGCTAGGTGTGAAGGACTGTTGCACAATTCAACAGTGCCAGCATTCCAACTTTGTTAAACCTACCAACATCTTACATGGTACCTATAAGGCGTACCCTATAAGAGGTACCCTGTAAGAGGTGGATGAGAGCTACACTATCAGCTTTTAATTCTAACCACTTCCCAATATCACAGAGAGATGTTTACTTATATAATAGTCTTGGAGTATTCAGCTGCTAAAACCAGAGGCTACATCCAGTATTACTGCCAAGAGACGTTTCTTCGTTCACCAAAGTTGCACATGTATGAAAATGGTGTACTGTATACTTTAACACACCCCATACTTTGTATTGGAGTGTACAGTAATGTAAATCCTAACATCACCACTATTTTGTCCAAATAAAAGAAAATTCAAATATCTCCTATGTAGACTAATCCAGATAACTTTCCTTCTTTGATACCTGTAGCTTATTGTGTTTTTTAAATCAAGGTCATTATCACCGTATTGTACAAAATAACCACTTTGATTAGCACAGATATGCAATGTTTTAATTTTTCAAAAACCTATGGAAACAGTGATCTTGTCTTCAAACTATAATAGTGCTTTCAGTAGAATGTCTTAGATTAAAGATATTGATTTAATGTCTGTTGGGAAGCAAATGTCCTGACTCAATTCCTTATTATGCATTTCCTTTTTTGTTTACATAGGGAACAATGTTTACAGTTGTGTATACAGTAGGGTCTACAACAATAAATGTATATTTTCAAACAATTTTTCAATAAATTAACAATTTTTGTAAATCATTTTTAGGCTTGTGCAACTGTAGATTCTCACTGTGAATCCCTTGCTTGCTCATGCACAAGTATATTTGTAACACAGAATATACAGGTTTAGTATTTTTGCCTGTTAGTGGTTGTTTCACATGTGTAGTGTTTTGGTTGAGATGTTAAATGGTTGAGTACCATAGATGTGAATGTGGAAAGTAATTTTAATCATGTGTAATTGGTCACAAGGCCTCATTAGCAGTAACTATTGCTGTTTTATTTAACAATACCTCTCATTGCTTTGTATGCATTAAAGTTTGAGTATAAAAATTGTGTGTCTATCCAACTAGAAGACATGGTATTTAAATTGACCAACCTAAAGTTACAACTACTTTGAGGTAGCCAAATGTAAACTAAAAGGTTTGATTAAAGTAGTACAATTTTGTATAACTTAGCATCAGTAGTTCAATAATTTTGGATCACCAAGCAAGAGTTTGCATCATAATTTATAAAAAAGGCATAATCTCACTTGTGCTCAAAATGTAAATAGAAGCCACAGAAAAACCAGACACCTCTGGGCCTTACAGCAAAATTGCTTACATCTATTATTACTGAGCCTGAGGTTCCTCTCCTTTCCCCTCCAGACTCTGAGGATGAGGCTTCTAAGCCAGCCATAACTGAAGCCTTTACTGCATTGCATCCATCCCTAACTGATTTTGTTCAAGCTCCTTGAAGACACTATCTCTTACAGGAAGTAAATGGAGACTATGGCACTGCCCATGTCCATGTGCTTTTTTCTCTCAGGGATGTGTAAGTAATCAAACTAGATCTGAGAAAGTTTTCAAATAATCCTGATAAGTACATTGAGGTCTTTAGGGGTCTTGCTCAGAACTACGAACTAGCCCAAAAAGATGTAATTTTGCTCTTAAATGAAACATTGACTTGTAATGAGAGACAAATAGCATAAGCTGCTATTACATTAGAGATGAATATCATATTGATAATTTTAAAAGGCCAGATCCAGGCTTCTAGGGGCATAGCTACTTTTTACTTGACTTAGTTATTTTTCACATTATGGACACAAAATGCCCAACACCCAAAGATAAAAGAGAAAAAGTTTATTTGGCTATCAGTTTAGCGAGGTTTCAGTTCATAATTTTCTGGTTCCAAGGCAGTGTGGCTTAGCAGAGGGCATCACAGAGGAGAACAGTTCATGGAGCCCAGATAATAGCAAAAGGAATAAAGGAGGGACAAGACTCTGCCCCTAATATTGTATGGAACCTACCCATTCTAGAGCAGTTGTAGCACTTCCACCCTTAATCCTAGCCAGAACTATGACAAACTATGACAATCAGTGAACTAATTTATTAATCACATGCTCCTGATCCAAGAACCACACACTCTAGATACAGACACCTTTGAAAAAGCCTGACCCCCATAACTGCATGGGGCTCTAAGGAGATAAATAGACACAAACCATAACACTACTGGATCCCAAGAAGTTCCTATACAAGAACCCTACTGATGTACAATCCAGACAGGAAATTAGAATAAGAGCATGAAGCTCTAAGAAGGATGAGAACGAAACCCTTCAATTAGTTTAAACTGTCAACTATTCATCAGAAAAATCATGAGAACCATCTTGCCTTCTTCAATTGTTTATAAGAGGCATTGATAAAACATACAACCCTGGCTCCTGATTTGATAGAAAGACAGATTATTCTTAAATACAAGTGTGTTACCCACTCAGCCTTAGATATTAGAAAAAACACAAAAGATAGCTTTGCTCTAGATACTTGATGCTTTAGGGAGAATTTCTTTCTCAGTATTTTGTAATTGAGACCAGAAGCAGGCCAAGAGGAAAAAGAAAGAGATGAAAATCAAAAACAAAATACTGCCTTGGTTAAAAGGAATAAACACTAAATTTGATTCTTGGGGCTCAACAATTGAACTCAACTGCTACCACTAAGGAAATCCAAGTGACTTTAGGAGGAATTATGATAAAAAGCTATAATAGTAACAGACTTCTTGAGTCATGCTTTGATTGTAGAGGTGGCCAATGGAAGTAGGACTTCCCCTTGGGATGGAAGTCTCAGGGTTCAGAGCCCTCTTACCAGTTGGTCCAGTAAGACAGAAAGGCCCCAGAGCACTTTTCACCTTTTCCTTCTGGCTGGATTGTCATCTCCATGGAACAGTCCTGGGTAATTATAACTACAGAGGAACAAGAAACCAGCTTACTGCTGGGTGCTGATGTATGTAGCTTCATCCTTTTCAACCCTGACCTTCTTTCCAACTATCATACTCTCCATCATATTGGAGAGGAGGCAACTTGTAATTTCTCACAAACCTAAGGCTTTAACTGGGATGGCTTTTGCTTCACTCATTCCTTTTTAATTTTGCCTGAAAGTCCAGTTCCCTTCTTAAGGAGACACACTTTGCTTAAACACAGTAATACATATGCACCTAAGTCAGGTATGCTTCCTGTCCTTGTGGAGACAAAACTAAATCCTAAAGTATGGGCAACTACAAGTAAAATAGTAAGAGCAATGAGAGCTGTCCTGGTGCGAATGCATCTCAAAGATACTACTAGTTTTCCTCAACAGAAACAGTAGCCTATAAGGCTTGAAAGTAAAAGAGGGCTATTGCCTATATTTGACAAAATAAAGGCACAAAGAATCCTTACACTGTGTAGTAGCCCCTGCAACACTTCAGTCGTGAGAGTTCAAAAATCAAATGGGGAGTGGAGGTTAGTACAGAACCAACTTTCAGGTTGGCACAGGAATTATAGGCTTTTATTGCTTTTGGGTAGCAGAGTATGGTGAGGTCATACTGTCCCTCTATCATCATATAAAATAAATTCAAAAGGCACATTCCCATATTTTTAACCTAGGAACCTAATTCCCAAACCGTATTCCAGAGGCTTGCAAAAGTGCTTCTAAAAGTCTGGGCACTAAATCTACCAACAACACTGTTTCAATGCATATGTTGATATAAGGTGGAGCTTGGCTTTGGGAATGCTTATTCAGGATGGAAGACCTGCTCAACAGCTAGTAGGCTATCTAAGTCATAAATTGGACATTATACCCTGAGGGGATTTGATTGACCTCATCAGATACAAAAGTTACATTTTTTGTTATGTAGGTCTTGCTTTATCTCGGTCTTAACCATCCAGCAGAAAAGTATGAAAATGAGGTATATAAAATAAGGCCATAATACTAAACTGAGCTGTAAATGGCTCTAGTCAACAACTTCTTTGGATAACCCAGTAAATGGCTCTAGTCAACAACTTCTTTGGATAACCCACTATTACTGTGGACTGCTGGACTGTGTAGGATTGGTTTGCTGAATGCAAGCACCTATAATAATTGAATGACAATAGAATACCCATTTTTGACAGGACTAAACAAAAAAAGGAGGATACAAAGGAAGAAAAATTCTATGTCTGCATAAACAGTACAGTTAGGATAAATATGCAGTACTTTTGCGTAATTCTATGAGAAGAAATATTTACACTAATAGTATTTGGGCAGGATATCTTGTCTGCTTCTTGTACTATAGAAAACCACTAGGAAGATAACAATGTAAAAAGTATTAATTATTGAAACTGTACTATAATTCAGCTTTAAAACAAAGATAGGTATACAGCTATATTTTCTTAAATCATTGATTAGAGACATCTGCTCTAATAGTGCTTGTAAATAGAGTATCATGTATGCACCTTGTACAACAAAAAGCCACTATGAAAACAATGTGGAATGTATTAATTTTTGAATCTGTCCTACTAATCTGATTTAAAACTGTCTCAATGCTATTTGTTCTTCAATAAAATAAAATAAAAAGTGAATAAATTAATAAATAAATAAGACATCATAGCAAAGAGGTGGTCTATGTACCTTAGAGCTGTTGCTGTCATAGCTATCCTGATGCCAGAGATATCCATGCTGATTTTAGATGAATATCTCCTTATATATACACCTCACAATGTCTTTCTTCCAAAGGGAGCCTGTGGCTGTCAGACAACTGACTTCTTAAACACCAGGCTCTACTTCTAAAAGGACCAGCCATTCAAATAAAGACACGTTCCTCCTTAAAATCTTCCACCTTTCTATCAGAAAGGAAAAAAAAATTGAGGCTAGAAAACCAGGACTGTAAACAGTAACAGCATGAGAAGGACCATATACCATCATCCTGTTAACTCTATCAGTTGACAAGATAACAAGCCTAGACTCCTGCATACATCACATGCAAGTGAAACGTTGGAAACTAGAGATTGTCGCTGAGTGTAAGCAGCCACTCAAATACTCCTAAAAGACCTAAAATTCTTATTCAAAAAAAATCAAAGTCTTCAGATAAGTACTATAAGATGTTATTGTTAGTCCTTTAACTAATTGCTTTACCAGTTCAAGGACAGTGTAGTTGCTTGGGTTGGTAAAGGAATGTGCAAGGTTGCCACAAACAAACTTCTTGCTACATATGTGGGGTTTTTTTTTTATCCCCTTGTCAAGTACAATAGCACTTCTTTGGTGGGTATCCCCACTTCAAGATAATTACAATAAGCTAAAGACTACATTCAAGAGACACAAAAAGTTCAGTGGTTCAGTAGAGTCTACCTTTACAAGCTAACAGTGTTCTATCAAGTACACTTTTAATGATATGAAACAGCATAACATTTTCTTTCTAAGGATACCACTGAGGCCTCTCTACGGACTCTAATAAAATCTGTATTAAATAAGAGTAAGTGTCCTATCATGAGAGCCAATAATCACAGACATAAAGAAGGTTACTTTCAGATATGCGATGATTATGTGTAGTTAACTGCAGCTATGGAGCAACTTAGTGGAAAGACCCCTTTATGTTGGGAACAACCACAAAAAAAGCACTCATTCCTATTGTCTTAACTCTACTAAATACTTAAGATGGACACTCCCAATCAGTGTACACACACAATTAACTTTCCAGGTAAAAGCCTGGCTAGAAACAGACCGGTTTAATCACACGAAAATTAGACAGAAAGCACCAATGGCACTCATTGATCATAGGGAACCAATTTTTTGCCTACCTTCTAGATGGTTAGGGAGATGCACAGTGGGACTTGCATAGTTACAAAGCAAAAGTATCTGATTTAAAGCTGTCTTAATGTTGAGACAGTTGACTAACCTAAAAACTTACTTTGCCTATCACATCAATGATCTAAAAATGTATTTTACTAAAAAACAATAAAATAAAAAAAAATGTGTTTTACTAATATGATCATTTGTCTTCTATCTTTGTCCCCTCCCCAGGATTAGATGTCATGTAATGTATCAAGGTCTTGGCTAAGTATACTCAAAGAGCCTTAAATGATCCCTCAATTGATCTCTGTTTCCTAAATGAAAAAGTGAAATTGAGGTAATTTGTCCCCCAAATCAGATGACATTATATATATTATTAGCATGAGAAGGTACTTGTACAGTTGTAAAAACTAAATTTGTGTACATTTGTTATCCTTCTGCAAAATCTCAATGACTGATTAAGATCTTCAACAATAAGTTAGTATCATGTCAGATTCTAAAATTCCTCAGACCTTCTCCTTATTATCTTTGTGGGAAGCTATTCCTAACTCTTTCTGGTGGAAACATTTGTTGGTTGTATTCACAATAGTCCCATTGACTTTTGTTTTGATTCATGTATACTTAACTGTTTCTTTGGCCTTCTCTCCTCCATACATAAAGCTATATGTCTACCCAAGACAAAAAAAGGCTGGAGTCTATCAAGGGCCTTTAAATAGACACTCTATAAAGTATCTCTGACTGCCAATCACAACTATAACCTCCTTCAACCATAAGTAGTCAGAATGGACATCTCCCCTTGCCCTGTCACAGCAATTAGGGATATTGCTTGAGAGGAGGGAATATTATAGATGGCTAAGCTAGCTAAAAATATTATAGGCACTCAGACAAGGGTAGTTAATACAAAGAATAAAAACACATTACAATTGTAATGAGAGGCACATCCCTTGGAGACCAGGCCTCAAGATAAAGACAAAATGACTAAACCTAAGTGCCTCCCTGAAAGATAAGCAATAAATTAACATCAGTCAGTTTGGTGAGTGGCCAAGACCCCAGCCCATCTCTTCCTTAAAAATTTCTTTGTACTTTCCATCTACACTTGCTACATGATCTGTTTCCTGATAGAATCAACACTAAGTTAAGCAACTAAACTTAGAATATTATTGGTGGATCAGAGTTTTTTCCAACATTATACTCACCTTATGATTTGATTCTCACCACCTGATTTTGCTCTATAAACTTCCTCTACAAAACAGGGTCCACAGCAACCCATTTTTGGAGTTTTCTCCTGTCTCTTAGGAACTCTCTTTCTCAATAAATATCTCCTACCTTTAACCTGTTTTTCCTTAAAATACATTTTTCAAATTTGATAAGCACAAACTTTGTATATCTACTATCTTAAACGTTGAAAGTTACATTTATTTCCCCATGTCAAGATAGATGATATTCTATTTGCATACCTTATGTGTATTTACTTTTAATTAAGTTTATTGATATACCTAAATATACCTAATTATCATATTATCACTAGAAACTTCTAGCTCTACATGATATATTGTGATTTCTCTTTTATCAAAATCCCCTGCCTTCAGCCCTAATTCTCTTCCCTATTTACAAAGCTTGGTTTCCATTTTACCCTTTTATCATTTTGTCTTGGTTACTCTTCTCTCATTGCTGGGACAAACACCCAACACCCCAAATGAATGAAGGAAAGGTTTATTGTGCTTGCAGTTACTGGAGGTTTCAGTCCATACTTAGTAAGCTCCAAGGCAGAGTGGCACATGGCAGAGGGCAGCAGTTCATGGCAGCAGAAGGCAGCAAAATAGCAAGAGCAAAAGTGAGGAGTAACAGCAACAAAGGGCAACAGAGAGTAAGTCTGTCTCTCTTATGTTCTGTTCAGGCTATCTGCGCCAGTGGGTGTAGCAGTCACACCCATAATACTAGCAGTACTCAGACCCATAATCCCAGCCTTGGATCAGGAATTAATCACAAACTGTGGAACTGTGCCTCCATGACTGCATGAGACTTATGGGGGGGTAACAAATACACACAAACTAAACACATTTGCTTCCTTTTTCCATCCCTCCTTACCCCTATTCTTACCATAGATCCTCTTTCCTTTTCTTTTTTTGTTTTTTTGCCGGGGGGGGGGGGGGGGCTGTCTCAGCCTGCCCTTAGGACAGGGCTAGTGGAGCATGCGGTACCAGGGATTGAACTGTGGTCCCTTGTGCCTGCCTAAGCTTGGCTAAGCAGGCACTTTAGACACTGAGCTATCTTGTTGGCCCCTCTTTCTTTTTCAACAATGTATTTCCGTTTAAAAATTCACATGTACTACACATTTTGGTTCTTGTTTACTCCTTAAGCTTCTCAAACTGAGACAAGAATATATTTACATAAGCAATTTCAATTTATTTCACTTTAGAGTATGGTCTCAAGTTGCATCCATTTACCAAGAAATGTCTTAAATTTATCCTTTTTATGCCAAAGTATATTCCATTGTATTAGTAATACATCTTTTTATCCATTTCTTAGTTGATGGGCATTTGGGTTGTTTCAAACATTTAGCTCTGGAAAATTGTGCTGGTATAAAAATAGGTGTACATATATTGCTGTGGTATGATGTTTTCGGTTCTTCTGGAAAAGAACCCAGAAGGGGAATAACTGGGTCAAATGGGACTTCTAATAATAGTTTTGTGAGGAATCTCCACACTGATTTCCACAGAGATTTTACCAGTCTGCACTTCCACCAACAGTGGAAATGGGTTCCTTTTCATCAACAGCCTCACCAGCATTTGTTATTAGTTGATATTTTAGGATAGCTACTCTTTCTAAGATGAGATGTAATCTCAATATTGCTTTACTTAGCATTTCTTGAGTACCCAGTGATATTGAACATTTTTTCATATATTTGCCATTTGTATTTCTTCCTCTGAGAAGTGTGAATTCATTTCCCATGCTCATTTTTGATTAGATGTTTAAATTTAGAGGACCTTTTCATTTGTTTGTTTGTTTTTGTTTTTGTTTTGTTTTTGGTCTTTTTGAAACAGGGTCTCATTTGTAATCCAGGCTGGCCTCCAACTCACATAAACTCACCTACCTCAGCCTGCTGAATGCTGAGATTATAGGCCTGTGCCACCACATCTGCTCCTGATTTATTAAATTCTTTATATATTCAAGATAAAAGGGCCAGCAAGATAGCTCAACATTCTAAAGTGCCTGCGTAGGCAAGCTTGGGCAAACTCAGGGACCACGGTTTGATACCCAGCAACACATGTCCTACCAGCTCCGCCCCCAGGGTAGGCTAAGCCAGCCACAAAAGTCCTTTCATTGAGTGACTGTTGGTTAAAATTTTCCACCCAAAAAATTTAAAAGAGGCTGGGAAAACGGCTCAGTAGAATAAGTGCTTCCCTGGCAAGCACAAAGGCCTGAGTTCAATCCCCAGTTCTGGAAAAAAGATTTTTCACCAATTTGTGGGTTCTTTTTTCACTCTGTTGGTGTTTTCACTTGACATACAGAAACTTTCCAATTAGATTAGATCCCATTTTAGGATTCCTTGAAGTATTTCACGTGCAGTCTGGTTTTTGTTCATGAACTCTATGTCTACCCCTATGTCTTCATGAAATCTACCAACTATCTCTTTGAGTAGATTCAGTGACTGTGTTTTAATCTTTAGATCTTTAATCCATCCTGACTTTAGTTTAGTGCATATTGATAGACATGAATCTGGTTGTATTTTTTGACATATGGAAAGCCACTTTTTCTAGCACCATTTGTTAAAGAGGCTATCTTTCTTCCTGTGAATGTGCTTGGCAATGTTGTCAAAGATAAGGTAACTGCATGTGTTTGTAGTTGTGTCTGCCCTTCTAATCTGTTCTATTGATCCTCAGTTCTGTTTTGTTTTTTGCCAGTACCATACTGATTTTATCACAGTAGCTTTGTAATACAATTTCAAACCAGGGCTTGTGATGCCTCCTGCCTTGCCTTGTTGGCTGTGATTGTCTTTGCTATTCTAGGCCTTTTCTGGGTCAAAATGAATTGTAGGAATGTTTTTTTTCTGTATCTGTTAGGTGTGCTGATGGTATTTTGATCAGGATGGCACTAGATCTGTACAAAAGTTTTAGAAGAATAGCCATTTTGGAGATGCTAGCTCTTCCTATTCATGAGCAAGGAAGGTCTTTCCATTTTCTGAAATCCTCTATTTCTTTTTTCATATTGTATTATAAATTTAACTTTTATGAGTACTTAATTTTTTCTATATGAACGTAAAGGGTGTCATTTTCCTACTTTTT
This sequence comes from Ctenomys sociabilis, assembly GCA_004027165.1. NCBI lineage: Eukaryota > Metazoa > Chordata > Mammalia > Rodentia > Ctenomyidae > Ctenomys > Ctenomys sociabilis. The sequence continues at coordinate 11,550 of PVKA01031134.1, forward strand.
CTCTCAGCTTGCTGTTTGTGTAGAGGAATGCTATTGATTTTGGAGTGTTGACTTTATATCCTGTTACACTAATGAACTTGTTAATTCTAGGAGTCTTTTGGTGGAGTTTTCTGGTCTTCTATGTAGAGTATCATGTCATCTGAAAACAATGATAATTTAACTTCTTCCTTTCTAATTCATATCTCTTTTATTTCTCTCTCTTGTCTAATTGCTTTGGCTAATGTTTCCAGAACTGTATTGAGTAGGAGTGGTGATACTGGATATCCTTGTCTTCTACCTGATTTGAGAGTAAAGCTTTCAGGTTTTGTCTAATTAGAATGATATTGGCTGTTGGTTTGTCATAATGGCTTTTATCAAATTGAGATGAAGACAATCTATTCTAATTTTCAATAGGGTTTTTTTTTTTATCATAAGTGAGTGTTAGACTTTTTCCAAAGCTTTTTTCTGTGTCTATTATGTTGGGGGTTTTTTGCCTCTGTTGATATGGTATATTACATTTATAGATTTGCATATAGATTCATCCCTGAATCCTTAGGATGAATCCCACCTCATCATGGTGTATAATCTTCATGGCGATTTGCTCCATTCTATTTGCTAGTACTTTATTGAGTATTTTTTTTGCAGAGCTGGTAATTGAACAAGGCTTGCCAGGGAAGGGCTTATTCTACTGAGCCATCTCCCCAACCCCTTTATTGAGTATTTTTGAAAATAAACCCATGAGGGATATTTGCCTATAGTTCTGTTTTGGCTGGTGCTCTCTCCAGTATTGGTAACAGTGTAATGCTGGCCTGTAGAAATGATTTAGGGAGAATTGTTTCCTAAATGACTGCTTTGGCAAGCACAAGGAACAGGGTTCAATCCCTGGTCCCCCATACCACACCAGACCCGCCCCCAGGGCCTACTGAGTAAGTGATGGAGTTGGAGAATGGTGGTGCATGCCTGTAATTCCAGCGCTGGGGACACTGAAAACAGGAGGACCACTGCAAATCCAATCTGCTCATTGAGACCCTATACAAAATACATAAATTTAAAAAAATGATGTTTGTAATTTCATTGAAGAGTTTAAGAAGTAGTGGCATTAAATTGTCTCTAAATTTCTTGTAGAATTCAGCTGTGAATCCATCAGGATCTGTGCTTTTCTTTGTAATAGTTTTTATTATATTTTCAGTTTCATTAACTGATAATGGGATATTCCAAATTTTTATATCTTCTTGACTCAGTTTTGATAATTCAGATGTACCTAAGAATATGTCCATTTCTTCTCTGTTTTCCATCTTATGAGTAAAGATTTTTGGATTGATGATCTTCTGAATTTCCACAGGATTTATATGAATTTCACCCTTTTCATTCGTTATTGCATAAATTTGAGGTTTTTATCTCTTTTGATGACGTTGGCTAGGGGTTCATTATCTTTACCTCATCTTTCAAGTAACCGACTCCTTGATTCATTAATTTTTTGTATTGTTTTATCTCAATTGCATTAATTTCTCCTCTGATATATTTTGCTCCCTTCTTTTGGCTTTGTGCTTGGCTTGGTCTTTATTTTCTAAAACTTTGAGGTGCAGCATTAGGATATTTATTTGTTCTTATTTTGTTTTCCTAATGTGAGTGTTCACTGCTATTAATTTCCCTCTGAAAACTGTTTTCATTTGCATCCCACAAATTCTGGTAAGTTGTGTTTGAATTTTTGTTGGACTGTAGATATTGTTTAATTTCTTCTTTAATTTTGTTTGTGACCCATTGATTGTTCAGGAGGCTGTTATTTATTTATTTATTTATTTATTTATTTATTTATTTATTTATTTATAGTTTTTAGTAAAGGTCTACAGGGTTTACAGGGTCTCACTACATAGATTGGACTCATAGTTATCCTCCTGTGTTCAGCCTCCAAAAGAGCTTGGATGCCCAGTCTCAACTGCCATCTCAGCACACCCTGGGGTGGGGCCAGCACAGGAGGGGGGGATTCTAACCCCAGCCACTGCATCTGCCTAAGCAGGCATTTTAATCCACTGAGATATTTGGTTGTCCTTAGGAGGGACATATTTAATTTCCATATGTTTTTGGAGGTTTTGAAGTTTATTGTGTCATTAATTTTCAGTTTTGTTGCACTCTGGTCAGATAATATGCATGGGATAGTTTTAATTTGCATTTACTTAAGCATAACCTATGGACTAGTATGTGGTCTGTTTTAGAGATTGTCCCATGTGCAGCTGAAAAGAATGTGTTGTTGGATGGAACACTCTGTATATGTCTACCAAGTCCATTTGTTGAAAGATTAGGTTGACTTCCGCTATCTCTTTGCTAATTTTTCTGTCTAGTTGATCTATCTCTTTGAGACAATGGGGTTTTAAAGCTCCCCATTAAGACTGTGTTATTAGTTATTTGATTTTTCACATCCTTTAAAATATGTCTTATGTAGTTGGATGCTCTTATATTTGGTGCATATATATTTATGATTGTTATCTTTTCCTCTTGAAGTTTTGCCTTAACAAGTATGTGGTGACCTTCTCTGTCCCATCTGATCATTCTTGGCTTGAAGTTAAAATTTTCTGTGAACAGAATATCTACTCCTACTTTTTTGTGAGTCTCTGGTACATTAAGTATTATTTTTCATTATTTGACTTTCAGGCTATGAATTACCTTTTGAGTTAAATATGTTTTTTATACATACCACATTGTTATATTTTGTTTCTTCATCCACTCTGCCAATCTATTTCTTTTAACTGGTGGTTGTAACTGTTGTGTATTGCCCGAATTATTTCCCTGTGTTTTGGAAGTTTTCTGCTATTTCTTCTGCAAATATTCTTTTCATGTCATTTGTTCTTTTTCATTGACACTAATCAATCTTTTGTTCTCCTTTTTGTGTCATCTTATAGTTGTTGAATTAATATTTCCTGGTTCATTGTTTTTTAAGAGATCTTTCATGCTCAACAGCTGCTATAGTGTCTTCAAGGTTGAATGTCTATCTTCAGTTTTATTCAAATGGCTTTGCCAGCTTTAATGGAATTTTTAATTTTCTGGATATCTCTTTACATCTGTTTAATGCATTCTAATTCTTTCCTATATGGCTCTTTCAAGGTTTCCATAATTTTCTATGCTCCCCTATTATATCTGTGACACCTTTACATATGCTCAGCAATTCTTTCATTGTTGCTATCATTTCTTTTTCTGGTCTGATTTCCTCTATTCCTTTCTGAAGTTGTTTCCTTACTTCAGTTGCTATCATTTCAGTGATTTTAGGTATGTGACTCCCAATTTCTTCTACATTGATGTCTTCTGTATTTGTTTTGGTTGGTCTAGGGGCATGAGATTGCATTTTGTTCTATTGCCTTGTCATTTTTTTTTCTGAAAGAATATTTTATTTTGATTTCTGTGATAATACTTGTGAAATTTTGATAGTAGGTAGTTATATCACTACTACCAAGGCCACTTTAGGAAAAGTCTCTTTTTCAGGATTATCATCTGTGTTGTTTCTTGGTTTGTGTGTGTTTCAAGACCCTGCCCTCCAAATTAACTGAGAGTAAGATATTGGTTTCTGTTTGGAACTTTCCTCTGTCTTTAGGTGTAGGGTTGTGATGAGGTTATTACATAAGCACCTCCCAATATTGTTATTCAAGGAAGAACAAATGGTTAAAATAGATACCCTAGAGGGGATGAAGATATCTTAGCTACAGTAGTATAATTAAAATAATGATAACATGAAGAAGAATTTGGAAACTGCCAATCTTTGGTAACTATTACTTTTGCACATTAGATCATAGGAGTAAAACCTATAGTTATATAACAACACAAACCAGAATTTGGGAGTTTGCATGCAAAGTATTTCTCCTTCTTCGAGTTGATTTACCCTGTGTTCCTTTGGCTAGGACAGTTCCCAACTTGCAAGTGCTTCACTTAGTGTAGGAGAATAGGCTGGGTACCTGGACTTGTTCCATGCCAGCTGCCCAGAATTTTGAGTCTTTATGTGCCAGTTGCAGGTCCCACTGTGCAGGGGACTAGACTAAATAACCAACTTCTGTCTTGTATTCTTAACTGCTGCTTTGGACTTTTCCATGTTGCTGGTCCTACCTGCTGACATGTGCACCTGTGCCAAGATTTGCTGTTACTGGTCCTGACTGGCCAAAGTGTTCCTCAGTTTGAAAGTAGTAATTTCAAATGCTTTCTTTCTTTGGTAGATATATTTTATAGTATATAGGTATAAAAATGACACAATGTCTGTGATTTGTTGAAGCTAAGTTGTGATGGTGGGAGAAGAATTTACTTTATCAATTTAGATAAAATAAGACTGGCCAACATTTAAGACTATTGAAGAGGTTATATATATATATATATATATATATATATATATATATATATATATATATATATATATATATATATATGTTCTTTGAAATACTGCAACCTTTCCTGTGTTTATTTGACAGTAATTATAACAGAAAATCTAAATACAAGTCTGTAGCAACCACGATGTAGACCAATGAATAATGAAGTCAGTATTTCTGGGTATGGTGCCAGGGCATTAGTACTTCTAAAATCTATTTTCCATTGAAAGTACAATAGTGGTTTGCAGTGGCTGGGGAGAAGAACATGGGAGGGGGTCTGGAAAAAGTGGATAAGGGATACTAAATTAGATGGGAGTCAGAGGCTTTATCAGGGTCTAGCCACTGTCTCCAATATGAGTCTATGGCAAAGAGATTAAACAAAAGAGACCAGTAGTATGATTTGGAGCATCCAGGAATGTCAGATCTGTGTCTCTGTCTCTCTCTGTCTCTCTGTCTCTCTATCTGTCCCTCTCCCTCTCTGTTTCATTCTCTCTCCCTCTTTCTCTCAGACAAAGACCTCCACTAGACAAAGTGTATTTATTTGCTTTTCAGACAATGGAAAGGGATGTCAAGGCAAGTATAGAAACTAAGAAGGCCCTTGAGAAGGAACTTGTGAGGTCAGCTTGAAGACTTCTCCATGCAGTAAATTATGCCAAATATGATAATTGTTTGATATCTACGATTAGCAACTTTGCTGCTCTGAAAAAGTGTCAGGAACTGGTGTCCAGGGATGCCTCACCAGTGATAATACCTTTACATAGCATCATGGAAAAGAGCTTTGCCAGTACAGCCATGGTCCTGCATTTAGTCCACTCTCCAATGAAGCAGAGAGGTGCTATTACAAGGTATAATGAAGAGAAAGAATAATGATAGTGTATAGTACATTCAAAAGGGCTAAAACAAAGGATTATGAGTATTCACCACAAAGCAGTGACAATTGCTTGAAGAGACAGATACATTTAACCTGGTAACCAGATAGTATGAAAAATGCTTATGTTTTGTATGAATTAAAATCAAATGAGGGCCATTTATGAACAGTGTTCTACCCTTTCTGCTTTTGAGGTGCCTGGAATATAATAGCATTGGTTCAGCTGATCATCACTTCCACAGACACACAAACTTCCACCCTCCTACTTGCTACTTTCAGAAAGTTGACACTGAGACGTTATACTCTTCAAAACATGACTGTAACAGCTCCAGAACATATACCACATTTTGTGTAGGACCATCCTTTCTCACATCAATCCTATGAAGAAATAGTTTCTTCTGCAGAAACTCTCAGGATTTTCCCTGTACAATTCACTGGGCAGAGCTCAGTCTCACAGCCATCCACCAATGGGGAAAAGGGCAAAAACAGCATCACAGGATGAAAGAAAATGGCATATCCATGGTTACATTGGGAAAGCTCAGAGTTTTCCACACCTCATCATCCCAGGATGGTATATTTTCCACTTTAAGAAAAATTAGTTATTTTCTTTTAAAAATGGGCATTGGTAGGAAATGCTACTGGATCATCAACCAACAAATTCAGTTGGAGAAATATAAGAGCCACAAGGCCAGCCAACCTTTTGGCCCTAGCCTTTCAAGGTCAGCAAAGACTCAGGACATAGGAGAACCTATACTGCAACATCATGAAACTCAGGTGAGCTCCAAATTTTCTCAACAAGGAGATTATGGAGCCACAGAGGAAAGATAGTGAAGTTCTATAGTATGCCTGGGGAGAGTCACATGAAGAGAAAACTTCCTCTCAAGCTCTCACAGAGAGCAAACTGGTCAAGCACTGACCGTGACTCATCCACATGGATGACACAGACAAAGGAACTACAGAATAATGTACAGGACTACAAGATAAACCCTGAGAGGACTTCACTGACCACATAGGAAATATAAAGTTCATGTGTTGGTATATAAGTCTTGCTCTATCTAGATCTTAACCATCCAACAGAAAAGTATAAAAATGTATACTTCGTGGGGCCATAATATTAAGCTGAGCTGTAAATGGCTATGGTCGAAAACTTCTTTGAATAACTCACTATTGTTGTGGAATGCTGGACTGTATTGGATTGTGGTGTCGAACTCAAGCACTTAAGTTAGTTGAATGACAATGGAGTGCCCACCTTTGACAGGGGTAGACAAAGGAAGGGGTGTAGAAAGAAAAAATCATGATGTGTGTGTATAGACAGTACAGTTGGGATAGATAACGCTGTGCTTCTACATAATCCTATGAGAGGCAAGATTTGCACTGATGGTGGTTGGGCAGCATATTATGTCGGCTTCTATTACTATGGTTATCCCATAGGAAAATAATTATTGAATTTTTGATATAATTCAGGTATAAAAAATAAGATAAGTAAGCAGCTACACTCTTAATTCACTGATAAGAGATATCTGCTAAAATAATATCTGTAAATATAATATCATGTATGTGCCTTGTACAATACCAAAACATTATGAAAGCAGTTTGCAATGTATTAATTTATCAAATCTGTATTGTTAAGGTGTCTTGAAACTGACTGATTGACATTCGTAGTTCAATAAAATAAAATTAAAATTAAAATTAAAAAAACAAATTGTGTGGCTATAAACATAGGTACACATATATCACTAGGATACAATGTTTTCAGTTCTTCTGGGAAAATTCCCAGTAGGGGAATAGCCGGCTTGAATGGGATTTCTAGTCCTACTGTTTTGAGGAGTCCCCACACTGATTTTCAAAGAGGTTATACCACACTACATTCCCACCAGCAGGAGAGAAAGTTTTGTTTTTTTTCCAGAGCCTCTCCAGCATTTGTTATTAGTTGATTTCTTTTCTTCAAATCAAATTACTAGAACAGATTCAATAATTAATACATTGTATAATCTTTTCTTCTTTCTTTTTCATTATGAATATTCAGCACATGTTTATTTTATTTTATTTTGTTTTAATTTTTATCTTTTATTTCTACATTTTATTGAAGAACAAATAGCAATGAGACAGTTTCAAATAAAATTAACAAGACAGATTCCATAACTAATACATTGCATATGGTTTTCCTACTACTTTGTTGTTGTACAAGGTGCATACATGATATTCTGCTTACAGACACTATTAGAGCAGATGCCTCTAATCACTGAATTAAGAGAATGTTACTGTATACTTATCTTTTTTAAAAGCTGAGTTACAGTACAGTATCAATAATTAATACTTTCTACCTTGTTGTCTTCCTATTGGTTGTCCATAGTACTAGAAGCCAACATAGCACCCTATCCAAACTCTATTAGTACAAATCTTGCTTCTTATACACTTATGCAGAAGTACTGTATATTTATCCTAACTGTACTGTTTATAAAAACACAGCATGGTTCTTCCTTTGTATCCCCCTTTTTTTGTTTAGACCTGTCAAATGGGTACTCCTTTGATATTCGACCATTATAGGTGCCTAAACTCAGAAAAACAATCAAACACAGTCCAGTAGTCCACAACAATAGTGAGTTATCTGAAGAAGTCATTGACTGTAGCCATTTACAGCTCAACATATTATTATGGCCCCACGTAATATACCTCATTTTTATACTTTTCTGCTCGATGGTTAAAACCGAGATAAAGCAAGACCTATATAACAAAAAATGTAGCTTTTGTATTTGATGAGGTCAGTTAAGTCCCATCAGGGTATATCCTATAATCCTGTACCTCACTGTGTAGATCCTTTGGCTGTGTCAGCCATGTGGATGAGTCACTGCCAGTGCTTGACCACTTAGCTCTCTGAGACAGCCTGAGAGAAAGGTTTCTCTCCATGTGACTCTCCATAGGCACACTATAGATCATCAATCTCTTTCCTCTGTGGCTCCATAGTCTCCTTGATCAAAAAATTTGCAGCTCAACTGAGTTCCATGATGTTACAGTACAGGTTCTCCTGTATCCTGAGTCTTCACTGAGCTTGAAAGGCTAGGGCGAAAATGTTAGATGACATTGCAGCCCTTCTATTTCTAGAAATTTTGATGTGTGAGCTTAGCTAGTTAGCCATTCAGAAGAAAAGGTGATTAGTACCCTGCAGCATATGCCATTCAGTTTACCCTATCTAACCAAATCCTTTTAGTTGTTGTTTTACCTCTCTATTTGTATTTCTTCTTTTGACAACTTATACTAGGGAGACTATACGATATTTGCACATCTGTGTTTGGTTTATTTCACTTATGAGTTTATCTTCAAGTGGCATCCAATTAAATATATATGCTTCAAGTTTATCATTCTTTATTGCTGAGCAACATTCCATTATATAGATACACCACATCTATTTCCACCATCCCTCATGTGATGCACATCTTGGGTGTGTACAAGATTTGGCTATCACACATTGTGCTGCTATAAACATAGATATACATATATCACAATGACATGATGTTTTCATTTCCTGTAGGAAAATTCCCAGTAGGGGGATAGGCAGATTGAATGGGATTTCCAGTCCTACATTTGTGAGGAGTCTCCACACTGATCTCGACAATGGTTGCACCAGTCTACATTCCTACCAGCAGTGGAGAAGTGTTCCTATTTCCCCACATCCTCTCCAGCATTTGTGGTTCGTTGATTTCTTTACGAGAGCCATTCTTTCTGGAGTGAGATGGTATCTCATTGTTGTTTTAATTTGCATTTCATGGATGGCTAACAATGTGGAGCATTTTTTCATATATTTATTCGCTTCTTTAATTTCATCATCTGTGAAGTGTGTGTTCATCTCACATGCCCATTTCTGGATTGGGTCTTTAAATTTGAGGGCCCTGTTATATCTTACTCCTTTATATATTTTACAGAGCAGACCTTCCTCTGAGTGCTTGTTAGGACATTTTTGAAATTTGTGGGTTGTCTTTTCACTCTGTTGATAATTTCTATTGACGTGCAGAAACTCCTCAAGAACAGTTGATGTCAGTTGTTGATTCTTTCAAGTGTTTCCTGTGCGAATATATGTTTGTGCATGAACTCCTCTCCTACCCCTATGTCTTCAAGAATTCCTCCTACTTTCCCTTCCAGGAGACTGAGTGTTTCTGTTTTAATGTTTAGATCTTTAATATATTTTGACTTTAACTTAGTGCATGGTGATAGAGCTGGGTCAAGTTTTAGTTTTCGGCATATAGAAAGCCAAGCTTTCCAGCACCATTTGTTAAAGAGACTATCTTTCTACCAGTGAGTATGTTTGGCCCCTTTGTCGAAGAACAGATGGCTGAGTGTGTTCTTAGATGCTTCTGCGTCTTCTAATCTATTCCACTGATCCTCAGGTCTATTTTGTTGCCAATACCATGTTGATTTTATCACAGTGGCTTTGTAGTATAATTTCAAGTCAGGAATTATGGTGCCTCCTGCCTTGTCTTTATTGGCCAAGATTGCCTTTGCTATTCTAGGTCATTTGTGGTTCCAAATAAATTTTAGGAATGATTTCTCTATGTCTGGGAGGTATGTTGATGGCAGTTTGAGAGGGATTGCATTAAATCCGTACAGCAATTTTGGGAGTATGGCCATTTTCACGATGTTGGTTCTTCCTATCCAGGAGCATGGAATATCTTTCCATTTTCTGAAATCCTCTATAATCTCTTTTCTAAGGGTGTTGTAATTTTCCGTGAAAAGATCTTTGACTTCCTTGGTTAAGTGAATCCCAAGGTATTTCATTTTCTGCGGTGCTATTATAAAATGTATTGTTTCTATTGTTTCCCTTTCAGCATGCTTGTTATCTGTGTAGAGGAATTCTATTGACTTTTGAGTATTGATTTTGTATCCTGCTATGCTACTGAATTTCCCTATCAGTTCTAGTAGTTCCTTGGTGGAATTTTTGGGGTCTTCCAAGTAAAGTATCATGTCATCTGCAAGTAGTGATAATTTAAATTATTCTTTACCTATTCTTATTCCCTTTATTTCTCCCTCTTTTCTAATGGCTGTTGCTAATGATTCCAAAACTATATTGAATAGGAGGTGTGATAGAAGACATCCTTGTCTTGTACCTGATTTAAGAGTAAAAGATTTCAGTTTTTCCCCATTAAGAATTACATTAGATTTTGGATTGTCATAGATGGCATTTATCAAGTTAAGGTAGAGTCCATCTATTCCAATTATCTGTAGGACCTTGAACATGAATGAGTGTTGGACTTTGTCAAAAGCTTTCTCTGCATCAATTGAGATGATCATGTGGTTTTTAGATTTCTATTAATATAGTGTATTACATTTATAGATTTTCGAATATTGAACCATCCTTGCATCCCTGGGATGAATCCTACCTGGTCATGGTGTATGATCTTCTTGATGATTTGCTGTATTCTATTTGCCAGGATTTTACTGAATATTTTTACATCTGTGTTCATGAGGGCGATTGGCCTGTAGTTCTTTTTGGTTGTGTATTTCCCTGGTTTTGGAATCAGTATTATCCTTGCCTCCAAAAATGATTTTGGGAGGACTGTTTCCTTTTCAATTTCATTGAAGAGTTTGTGGAGTATAGGGATTATATCGTCTATAAATTTCTTGTAGAATTCACCTGTGAATCCATCAGGACCTGGACTTTTCGTTGTCGGTAGGCTTTTTATTATGTTTCGTATTTTGTTGGCTGCTATCGGCTTATTGAGAGTTGTTATATCTTCTTGATTCAGTTTTGGTAATTTGTACCTTTTGAGGAATCTGTCAATTTCTTCTGTGTCTTCTATTCTGTGAGCATAAATATTCTTGAAGTTACTATTGATAATCTTCTGAATTGCCACTGGGTCTGTGGTGATTTCACCTTTTTCATTCCTTATTGCATGTAGTTGAATTTTTTCTTGCCTCTTTTTGAAGAGGTTGGCTAGGGGCTTATCAACATTAATTAGTCTTTCAAAGAACCAACTTTTTGATTGGTGGATTCTTTGAACTGTTTTCTTCATCTCAATTGAATTAATTTCTGCTCTAATCTTCATGATTTCTTCTTCTCTTTGCACTCTCGGTTTGGTATGTTCTTATTTTTGTAGATGTCAGAGGTGCACCATTAGGGTGCTTATTTGTTCCTGCTCTGTTTTCCTAGTGTGTGAGTTCATAGCTATGATTTTCCCTCTGAGAACTGCTTTCGTCGCATCCCATAAATTCCGGTAACTTATGGTTGAATTTTCATTGAATTGTAGATATTATTGTATTTCTTGTTTAATTTAATCTGTGACCCATTGATGTCTGAGTAGGGTGTTGTTTAATTTCCATGAATTTAGTGGGTTTTTCTGGTTTTTGTCATTTATTTCCAGTTTCATTGCACTGTGGTCAATATGCATGGAATAATCTCTGTTCTCTTGCAAACACTTTTGTATGACCTATGGATTAGTGTGTGGTCTATTTTAGAAAAGGACCCATGTGCAGCTGAAAAAAAAATTTGTATTGAGCTGGGTTGTGTGGGACACTCTGAATATGTCCACCAGGTCCATTTCTTCCAAGCTCTCATTTAGTTCTGCTAGTTCCTTGCTAATTTTTTGTCTGGTTGACCTATCTTTTTGATATAAGGGGGTATTAAGGTCTCCTCTTAAGAGTGTGGTCTTAGATATTCGGCTTTTCATGTCTATTAAGATTTGTCTTACATAGTTGGGTGCTCTTGTGTTTGGTGCATAGACATTTATGAATGTTACCTCTTGTTCTTGAATTTTTCCCCTAACCAATATATAGTGGCCTTCTTTGGGTCATTTGATCATTCTTGGTTTGATGTTGAAACTCTCTGAGATCAGAATTGCTACTCTTGCTTTTACTGATGTGCTAGGGTATGTAGTATTGTTTTCCATTCTTTGACTTTGAGCCAATGAATATGTTTCTTAGTTAAGTGTGTTTCTTGTATACGGCACACGGTTGCGTTTTGTTTCCTAATCTACTGTGCCAGTCTATTTCTCTTAATTGGTGTATTGAGTCCATTTTCATTAATGGTTACAATTGAAATATATTGACTTATGATTGTCATGATATATATCTGCTGTTGTTCAACCCTTTTTATCCTATGTTTAATTGCTTGCCTTTTTTAGTGGGTTCATTCCATTCTCATTCATGGAGTTCTGGCCATTGTGGTCACTCTCTAGAACATCTTTCAGTAGCCTGTGTAGGGATGGCTTTGTCATCATGAAATTCTTTAGTTTTTCTTTGTCGTGGAAGTATTTCACTTCTCCATCAAACTTGAAAGAGAGATTTCCAGGGCATAATAGTCTGGGTGGAATTTGTTCTCATACAGGACTTGAAGAACTCTGCTCCATGCTCTCCTTGCCTTCATGGTTTGTGTAGAGATGTTGGTTGTAATTCTGATGGGTTTTCTTTGAATGTGATCTGCTTCTTTTCTCTACCTGCTTTCAGCATATTATTCTTGTGTTGGATTTCTGGGATCTTGACCATTATATGTCTCTGTGTTTTCAGTTGGGTTGAAGTTATTTGGTGTTCTGTATGCTTCGGTTAGTTGAATGTTGCATTGTTTCCTCATATTGGCAAAGTTTTCTGCTATTACTTCTGCTCATATACTTTTTATATCATTTGTATTGACTCTTTCATTGTCATTGGTAGCAATTAATCTCACATTGTTAATCTTGGCATTATCTTGCTGTTGATGGACTATCTTTTCCTGAATTCTCATTGTTTTTACGTGATCCTTTCTCACCTTTTCACTAACTGCACCAGCATCTTCAAGATTTGAAACTCTGTCTTTGCTTTCACTCAATCGGTTTTGTAGACTCATGTTTGAGATTTTTAGTTCTTGTATACCTGTTTGACTCTGCTTCATGCGTTCTATTTCTTTTCTGTATTGCTCCTTCCAGGAATCCATCATATTTCTGATCTCCTCTATTTTTTTCATCAATGTCTTCTTTAGAGGTAGCTACTCTTTGCTGCAGAGTTTTTTCCAAATTGAGTTTCCTGTATTTGTTTCCGTGATTGATTCTTTACATCAGACAGTATGATTTCAAAGAATTCTTTTTTTATTTCTGAAATTATTTCTGGTTTGAGTTCCTCTTTACCTTTCTGCTGTTGTTTCTTTGCTTGTGACACTGTTAATTCATATGCTTCAGCTAGAATAGTGTTCTCTGCTCTTGTTCTGGGTGGGCCTTGGGTTTCCCCCATATGTTTCTGAATTTGATTCATTACTTCACATACTATGTATTCAAATATTTCTTTTTTATTTAGGTGTTAATTCTGGAAAGAGTTCCTATTTCCCTTTCTGCTGTTGTTTCTTTGCTTCCACCTCTGTTAATTCATTCATTTCACCTGAGGTAGTGTCCTCTGCACTTATTGGTGCACTTGAGGCCTGAGATTGCCTTTTTCTCCTTGTCTTTGTCATTTTTTTATAACACTTACGTCTGAACTTTGGTGTAGAGCTTTAGTGCAGTTATGACTTTGGTGAATAGTGAGATTCAGGTGCCAGTATTATGTTTCAGATTATCTAGTTTTGCTTGGTCTGGATCTAGCTGTCCTGTTCAGTTCCTTTTTGCTGCAATTCTTCTGGTACAACTGTGAGCCTGTGGTTCCCCTCTGTTGGGTCCATGATCCGGGAGCACTGCGGAGTGCAGAAGCTCTCCCTCACACTCTCATGGTCAGTAGAGGGTGTATCAGGTGTAGGGAGAGTCACAAGAGTTCTCCCTCCCATGGCGGGCTTGGGATCAAGGGCTCTAGGGAGTTGCTGGGCAAGTCCTTCGGCATCTGCATATTCTTTTCTTAGTGGTTATTTGTTGTACAAGGTGCAAACATGATATTCTTTTTACAAACACTATTAGAGCAGATCCCTCTATTCACTGAATTAAGATAATATAGCTGTATACCTATCTTTTTTTAAGTTGATTTATAGTACAGTTTCAATTATTAATACTTTTTACATTGTTATCTTTCAAGTGGTTATCCATAGTACAAGAAGCAGACAAGATATCCTGTCCAAATTAGTTGATTTCTTTATGATAGACACTTTTTGTCTGGTGAGATGGCATCTCAACATTGTTTGAATTTGCAAGCTCAACTGGCCCGGGCTCTTGCACACTTTTTCTTGTATTTATTTGTCTCCTGTATATCTTCTTCTGAGAAGTGTTTATTCATCTCAGATGTCCATTTTTGGATTGGGTCCTTAAATTTTTGGGTCCTAATTTTCTTAGTTCTTTATATAATCTACTTAGAAGACATTGCTTGAGTGATTGTTGCTTAAGATTTTTTCCCAATTTGTGAGTTGTCTTTTCACTCTGTTGGTGATTGTGATTTCTTTTCATGTGCAGAAATTTCTGGATATGATGCTATCACAGTTGTTGATTCTTTGAAGTATTTCCCATGCAGTTTTGTTTTTGTTTGTGAACTCTCTGCCTACTCTTATGTCTTCAAGATTTCCTTCTATATTCTCTTTGTGTACCTTCAGTGCTTCTGTTTTAATGTTTAATCTATAATCCATTTGGAGTTTAGTTTAGTATGTGGATATAGACCCAGATCTAATTTTAGATTTTGGCATGTGCAGAGCCAGTTGATCCAGAACCATTTGTTAAAGAGGCTATCTTCCTTCCAGTGAACATGTTTGGCCCCTTTGTCAAAGATAAGATAGTTGAGTGTGTTTGTAGTTGTGTCTGCATCTTCTAATCTGTTCCACCAATCCTCAGGTCTGTTTCTTTATTCTTTTGGGAGTACCATGTTGATTTTATCACAGTAGCTTTGTAGTATAATTCCAAGTCAGGAATTGTAATTCCTTCTGCCTTACCTTTGCTGCCCAGGACTGCCTTTGGTATTTTAGGTCTTTACTGGTTTGA